>JAODAL010036308.1:0-41856 GCA_025379985.1 Phyllomedusa bahiana
ATAAAGCACAAACAACCTTTTATTCCTGAACATGGCAGAAGTTCAGAGTAATTTCGATAGGGGATAATCACCAGCTTCAATTAAATAGAGGGGTAAGTGTAACAAGAGAGGTTAAATACTGCAATACAAAATCATCATGTAACATGGAAAGGGAAAAATGCGGTAAATGATTAATATTTTTTTTCCTTATACCATGAAAATTTGAGGGCAAATAGATACATCATAAGTGGTACCTAAAATTGTCAGTGTTTACTTTTTGAAATCAAAACCATAAAACTCTCAGCTTGTTTTCCGAAAAAAATCCATACAAAATGGGGGCTCTCAGATAAGGAAGGGGATCGCAAACCCAGGTTTCAATAGAAACAAGAAGACAAAGATTCAAAAAAACATTTTTTGAATTGTTTGCATTTTAAGATCCAGCAAAAAAAATATAATAACACCCCAACGGGTTTTTTAGTTTATTTAGGTGTTTGCTCCCAACAAAAACCCAAAAACTTTTGTATTCTGTTTAAATTTGACTGCCGATACATTTTTGATGAAAGGTTTAAAAAATGGTTTGAAAGAAATAACGACTGGACACCACCCATAAATTCCCCCTTTTGGGAAACTGCATTGAAGCAGCAATAACAGGAGAGGGTAACTTATATGGCCCTTATTTTGTGCTACACTCTTCATTTTCTTCCTTTGGACGTTTTATTTTAATATTTGTGATCATTTCTGTGCACTTTTTCCTACTGAAACAACTTGGGGATACTTTCTATGTCTGAGTTTTGGGCTTTTTGTTCTTTAGGGGGAACCTTTTTTGTTACCTTTTTTGAAGTGTTTTGAACACTTTTGTACCGCTTTTCAGATTTGAACATTATTTTGCTAATAACAATATATTTGATGTGCAGCTTTTGGTCTGTGCCATAATTTTCTTTATTCTCAGCAGCGTGGAGAAAAAAATTGAACTTTTCTTTTTAAAAAACAGGCAATAAGCAAGTCAAAATACTTAAAAAATGAAAATTTTAAAAAAAGCTTAAATTTTTTTTTTTAGTAAATTTAAAAATAAAAAAATTTTTACTTTGGGACAATAATTTTTGAAGAGTTTTTTGCAGATGTACAAGCTTGTAAAGTTTTCAAAAATAAGGATAACGTTTAATTACAAAGGGGTTGGTAATTTGAGGAAAATGGCCCAAAAGAGGTTTAACACAGAAAAATACAAGGGTTTGCACATGGGAAAAGGGAAAAATCCTTCCAAGATTACTTGTTTTAAACAAAAAACACTGGGGAAAAGTGACATGGAGAAGATTTGGAATCTTGGGGACAGTAAACTTAAACTGCAGCAGCCAGTGTCAGGCAGCAGCTACCAATGCAAATATGATTATGGGGGTGTATTAATATTGGCCATTAGTATGACAAGATGAAAACCTTATTCTACCTTCTACAAGTCATTCAAGTCACTGTTAGACAGACATGGTAATATTGTTTTGTACAGTTGGGTGGCTCACCAGTGCTCTGGAAAGTTGCAAAATACAATTAAATGGTGGACAGTGAACTAAATCCCGTAGGTGTCTAATAGATGGACACATTTCTACATGGAAGAAATTTACAGGTGAGTCTCTAATGAGCAGTTGATCACACATCCAACCACTAAGAGGGCAACTGCCTAGCAAAAAAATATTACACATTGGGATAAGTACCTGTTCCACCCCGTGTGCAGAAAAGAAACAATACCTTTTTCGATGAGCTGATTATCCAGAATATTTAAGTGTCCAAACCACATACTGACACCTGTACTCTCTGGTATTACAGGGCAAAAACGACTTATGGTGAAATATAATTTATGAGATATTAGTGGATATATTGTCCAGTAGATGCAAGCTCAATATTTTGTGTGAAACACTTGAAATTATGATGTGCAACAGCTAATCGATTGGTTGTATGGCACAGCATGGTATACTCACGTATATAGTGGCAACCTTTATAAGCCTCATTTTCATGCAATTGTTAATACCTAGCAATCACAACCTTTATGGACTGTAGGCCACGTGTGTGGTTGTTTTTCCAAGTACTTTTGCCATTAGTCCAATCTCCCTCTGTGTGTATTGTGGCTTTTCTGCATTACTGGTGTGAACTGGTACTTATCCATTGTTTTTTTTTAGGAAGTTGCCCCTAGTGGATGGGTTGGTTAGTGTATTTGCAACTGCTCTTAGTGATCTGCAGCTGTATATATTATATTCCAGGTAGTATCTAGGGCTTTTTATTGGTTTATTATATATTTGACTAAAAAACTTAACAGTAATGGCTATTTGTCATGTTTTATTTGTAACTTGGTACTATCCCAGTTCTTGGTTAGGGCTGAATAAATATTGCTTTAAACAACAGATAACAAGGTTTTATGTGAGCTTAGTTGTAAGTATTGGGCGGCTTAAGCGATTTTGTGATCAAAAATATGTGAACCAAGTATACTCAAAGTTTTTCATGTATGATAGATAGCATAAATTTTTTGCTTTTTCTTTAGGGATTTTCATGTATTGTATTGACCCGTTTTGCTGTCCGTGTGCGCTGGACAGTGGTGTGCGTGTGTATATATCTATATATATATTAATAGATATTTATATATATATCAATTACACGCATGTGACCGCAACCCTTTGCAGTGGCCAAGGTACGCATAGTGTTTTTTCAGAATTGTTTTTTTGTGCAGAACATACATTGTATTTGGCGTATTATTGATTTTAATCTATGGGGAGGGATAGGTGTGCCTCCATTTTGGTTTTATGCACACCACGCAACTTTACACTCAGGCGTTATAAGAGGTGCAGCTTGCAGGTTTGGTATTTTTTGTATTTTCTTTTCTCTCTGGATAATGGGAGGTCGGTTGACCGGGTGATGAGGCGGGATGTGGCTCTATTGAGAGGTTAAAAGATAGCGTATGACCGCCCGACATGAGATCCACGTTGTAAGTTTTGTGGGTTAGCTTAAGCATTTTTGATTAACTATATGTGGATACCAAGAATCTCTAAAGTCTTTTTCAAACAAATTACTGTTTACAACCCTGTTCTCTATTATTACAGGGCAAAAGACATATGGTAGAAATATATTTATGAGGTATTAGTTGATTATAGTGACCAATATATGCAAGCATACAATGTTTTGTGTTGGACACTGAAATATGCTGTGCGACCAGCTCACTCGAATAGTAAGTGCTCATCATTTACTTGGTTGTATGCCTGACCTTGGGTGACCTGCGTATATATTGGCCACCTTTATATGCACTTATTGTCAATGGCACAATTGTAATTACTTGCAATCATCCCGTTATGGACTGTTAGGCACATGTGAGTGGTTGTTGATCAGTTCTTTTGCATTCGTCCAATATCCCTCTGTGTTGTATTGTGGCCTCTTTTCTGCATATCTGGTGTGAACTTGGGTACTTATCAATGTTTTTTTTCTAGGCAGTAGGCTCCCTAGCTGATGGGTGTGTGTTAGCAACTGCTTTTTTAGAGATCTGCAGCTGTGATATCTCGTCCAGGTTATTACTAGGGCTTTATATTGTAGTATTTATATATTGGACTAAAAAACCTAACAAGTAATGGGCTATGTTTCCTGTTTATTGTAACTTGGTACATTTCCCAGTTTTGTTAGGGGCTGAAAATTTTGCTTTTAAACAAAGATAACGTATATTAGATATAGAAGAGCCACAAACTTTAAAAAAAAATATAGGTGATGAATTTGTCCATTCTCAAATTTGTTTTAAGTGCAGAAAAATGTGTACAAATCACATTTTGTCATTAAATTGTGATGTCTAGGTGTGCCTGGTCAGAGCATCTCAAATATTACAAGTCTTGTGACATGTTCCCAGCATACAGTAGTTATCCAAAGTCACCCCCCCCCCCCCCCCGAGAAAGGTGATCAAAGGAAGGACAAATGGATGAACCAAGTGATAGCCGATGGGTGGAGTGGGGGCGAATTTCCCGAAATTCGGTTCGTTCACTTCGCCGAAATTCTCGGAAAACATAATTCTTGCCGAATTACTTCGGGACGATATAACGTTAAAAAACAGTATTCCAGGCTGACACAGAGCCTGCAGGGTTGCTGTTAGAACGTTGTGCCATTGCTTAAATATGCAGAGGAGAGTGCTTGGTTGGTCTTCATACAATGTTGTGTTTTAGTATGACCGCAGATGGCTGCCCACCGCTTTAGAAATCGCTTCACTCTAAAATCCTGGTCACTAGTGGGCCAAAACCGCACTAAAAAATGAAGGGGGTAATGTATAGCCGCATAAAGTCATGGTGAGTGACAGCTGTGAAAAAAAACCTAGCACTGAGGGCTCAGGTGGCAACATCAGTGACAGAGTTGTGTGGAGTTGACGGCGGCAGCAACAGCAGCATGAGGTCACGCGAGTGGCACCAATGACATTTGGAGGTGGTCCAAAAGTCAGGGAAGTAGGCCACAGAGGTGGCACAATGACACCGTGTGGAGTTGACCGGCATCAACAGCAGCTGCATGTGTCGGGACAGTGGCACAATTGTCTTTTAGAGGTGACAAAAACAGGAGTAGGCAACTGAGTGGCACGAATGACTCTCAGTGGTAGGTCACGGAGCAGCCACAGCAGCAGCCATGAGGTCAGACAGTGGCTAAATTGACCGTGTGTGGTCACGGCATCAGCCACAGCAGCAGATGAGGTAGACAGTGGCAACAATGACAGTGTGTGTAGGTAACGGGCATCAGCACAGCAGCAGCATTAGGTCTGTGACAGTGGCTCCATTGACAGTGTGTGTACGGTAACGGCATCCGCCAACAGAGCGCATGAGGTTCAGACAGTGGAACAATGACATGTGGTGTAGGTCAGTCACGGCAGCAGACAGCGCAGCATAACGGTCAGACAGTGGCACAAGGACATTCTGGAGGTAGGGCAAAAACAGGATTAGGCCAAAAGAGTGGGAAAGGACTCAGTGTTGGTAGGTCACGGCAGCAGCCACAGCAGCAGCATGAGGTAAGGACAGTGGCACAATGTCAGTGTGTAGGTCTCGGCAGCAGCCAAGCAGAAGCATGAGGTGCAGACCAGGTGGAACAAGACACAGTGTGTAGGTCACGGCTGCACCACAGCAGCAGATGAGGTCAGACAGTGGCACAATGACGTGTGTAGGTCACGGCTGCATGCCACAGCAAGCATGAGGTCAGACAAGTGGAACAATGACTACAGTGTGTAGGTACGGCAGCAGACACAGCAGCAGCAGGAGGTCAGGACAGTGGACAATGACAGTGAGTAGGTCATCCGGCAGCCGCCACAGCAGTTGCATATGAAGTTCAGACAGTGGAACAAATGTCACAGTGTGTAGGTCACGGCAGCAGCCACAAGCTGCAGCATGAGGTTCAGAAGTGGCACATATTGACATTCTGGAGGTGGACAAAAAACAGGAGTAAGGCACAGAGTGGGACTCATATGGAACAGTGTGTATGTAGGTACATGGCATCTGCCTACAGCAATGGCAGTTATGAGGTCTACAGTGGCACAATGACAGTGTGTAGGTCACGGCAGCAGCTCACAGCAGCAGCCTGAGGTCATTACAGTGGAAATTGAACATTCTGGAGGTGCAAAAACAGGAATAGGCCATACAGAGTGGGGACAATGACCACAAGTGTGTAGTTCAACCGGCAAGCAGCCTCAGCAGCAGAAAGAGGTCAGCAGTGGCAAAATGGACTGTGTATTGGTCACGGCATCAGCCACAGCGAAGCATGAGGTCAGACAGTGGACCAATGACAGTGTGGTAGGGGGTCAATGGCAGCAGCCACGCAGCAGCATGAGGTAGACAGTGGCACAATGACAGTGTGTAGGTCACGGCAGCAGCCACAGCAGAAGCTTAAGGTCAGACAGTGGCCAATGACAGTGTGTAGGTCACGGCAAGCTGCCTCAGCAGCTAGCATGAGGTCAGACAGTGCACATGGATAGTGTGTAGGTCCTAGGCAGCGACACAGCAAGCTGCATTAGGTCGTCTGTGGAACAATCGACACTGTGTGTCAGGTCACTCGGGTCTGCAGCCTACAAGCAGCAGGCATGAGGTCAGATCAGTGGCAACAATGACAGCGTGTGTAGGTCAAGGCAGCTGACACAGCAGCAGCAGAGGTCAGACAATGGATCAAGGACATCAGTGTGTTGGTACGGGCAGCAGCCACATGCCGCTGCATGAGGCAGACAGTGGCACAATGACAGAGTGTGTAGGTCCGGCAGCAGACACAGCAGCCAGCATGAGGTAAGCCAGTGCACAATGACAGTGTGTAGGTCACGGCATCAGGCCACTAGCAGCCGCAGGAGGTCAGATCAAGTGGAACAATGACAGTGTGTGTAAGGTACGGCATCAGCCACAGCAGCAAGCATGAGGTCAGACAGTGGCACAATGGACATTTGGAGGTGGCAAAAAAAACTGGCGTAGGCAAAGAGTGGGACCAATGACAGAGTGGTAGGTCACGGCATCAGCCACGCAGCAAGCATGAGGTTAGCTCAGTGCCACAATGACATTCTGAAAGGTGGCAAAAAACTAGGAGTAGGGCCACAGAGTGGACAATGACACAGGTGGAGGTCCAATGGGCATAGCACAGCAGCAGTATGAGGTATGACAGTGGCACAAGGGACATGTGTGTAGGTCTACAGGCAGGCAGCCACAGCAGCGCATGAGGTCATACAGTGGCACAATTGACATTCTGGAGGTGGCAAAAACAGGAATAGGCCACAGAGTGGTGGACAATGACACAGTGTGTAGGTCACGGCCAGAGCAACAGCTGCTAGCATGGGTCAGACAGTGGCACAATGACATTCTGGAGGCTGGCATAAACAGGAGTAGGCCTCTGAGTGGGTACAATGGACAGAGTGTGTAGGTCACGGCTTCAGCCAATGCAGCAGCAATGAGGTCAGACAGTGGAACAATGAACATTTGTAGGTGGCAACATCAAGGAGCAGTAGGCCACAGAGTTGGGACAATGAACACAGTTGGAGGTCTAAAGGGCAGCAGCCACAGCTGCAGCATGGAGGTCAAGATCAGTGGCACAATGACAATTCTGGTGGTGGGCAAAACATACTGGTGTAGTAGGGCCCACAGAGTGGAACATGACAGAGAGTGGACTGGTGAAGCCGCTGCAGCATGAGGTCTGACAGTGGCACAATGACACAGTGTGGGAGGTCACGCAGCAGCCACAGAGCAGCATTCGAGGTAGACAGTGGCACAATGACGCAGAGTGTGGAGGTGGGTGGCAATACCCCAGTCCCTGGTAAAGATGGTTGGTGGCTGATGAGTAAATACTGTCAGGACAGATGTGTGGTAATCAGGCATGGGGGGGTGGCGGCATCAGATTAGTGGTGAGCAGGTAGTTTGAACCAAGACTCATTTTCACAGTTTGGGTGACGGCGTCATGGCAGATGGTAGTCTGACGCCTAAGGAACCTTGGTGTGTGGATAATCTGGCGCTCACCACGCCTGATTCATCTTGACAAAGGTCGTAGTTCCACATTTCCGAGGAACAAGCGGGTTCTCGCTTGGGGTATGATGGCCCCCGCAGAACTTGAAACAAACCGTTTCTGATGCCTACACTACTGGCAGGGCAGCACGTGCTCCACTGCAAATACTCAGGCAAGTAAGTTGCAGGTCACACACCAGTTTGGCTGACCATTGTACCAGCGGATCTTCTAACTTGGTGGTGGCTGAGTGATGTCCTAGTTGGCCACCACCTGTTTGTTCAGGGTCTGCTCCAGGTCATGATGTGCTGGACGACTGCACTCCTCACCTTGGCGGGGGAAGGATGATAGTCTCATATCAGTGACTCCAGGACTTAGGTTGCTGCTAATGGAGTGCACGTGTCCTACCCCCCACACTTTCCGCCCCAGCCTGACCCCGGGCGGCTGTTGGTACATGAGCGCCTGAAGACCCCCAGGTCAGTACCTGTCAGAGGAAGGACGATGCCGCTCATTGGCAAGCAGCACAACTGATTACGGATGATTTACTATAGTCTTTTGAGTTTGTCATCCTTCTAATAGCTGGGATATTGGATCCCATTTTTGGACCTGGTAGCGAGCGGTCCCAATAGGGTGGTGAGCCAGAAGTCATCTCCATTCTGCCGGATGCTGTACTATCGGATGTTTTCTATGCCAGGCTAATCAGCATGCTGCGGGGGCTTCTGCACAAGTGGGATCCGAGGGGCTCCCTTGCCTCCATCTCCACTGTATTCTGCCTCTACGGCTGTTGAGGGTCATATGCCTCGTCTTCACTCATCTCCATCTACCTCCTCCAGCTGCTCCGGCTCACTCTCTCTGTCACATGGGTAGAATACTCCACTCATTTCTCCAGGACAATGCTTCTGCTCCAAATGTCCTCCTCTCTCCTCCTCTCCTCTTTTTCAGTCCCCAACCGGACTCATGTGGACGACGAGTTGTAGTCGCACGTCTCCTTTCCCATGCCAGACAGATTTGTTCAGCATCTGTTCCCGGTCCTATGAGAATAGTGGTATGACGTTTTTTCATCCCGTTGTCTGGCGACTGACAATGATAATGTGGCATCCTCTAATGGCCTCTAACAAACGGAGGTGTAACGCATGAGCTTTCCACTGGCTGCTTCAAAGTTTCACATGGGAATAATCATGTCCGCTGGTTCATCAAAAAATCGTTAATGCCTTTCTCTGTTCTACAGGTCGGTCCAACATGTGCAGGCTGGAATTCCAAACGGGTGGAAACATCAAATAATCAGAGTTCGTGTTGGGGGACGGCCGTTCTAGCCACTGCATATCGATGAGGGTGTTCCTGGCTTGGGTATGAATGGGTTGATAGTGCATGCACAGTTTCCATGGCCATTTTTCAGAATCTTCTGAAGTTCGGTGGGAAGACTTCAGACCTTTTCACTACCAGATTGAACACGTGCGCCATTGCAGGCGCAGGGACCATCCCCTTTGGTGGGTTTCAGGGGGGACCCTTTTTCCTCCCATTGGGCCGTCACCATGGTTCCGATTTGCAGTTGGCGCGGAGAAAACCCACAATTTGATTTTTTTCTGGGATGCGCGGGAGCAGTTTCCCCCCCTGTTTTGACTTCGTTTGCCCAGGGAAGCGGTGTTTGAACTGCGTGACCCCCGCGTGCCCTACACATGTGGTATTTATTTGGAAGCCAAATACTTTTTAGAGGTGGGGGTGGTGGTTGGGGGGTGGAGGGGGAGGGCGGGGCATTTGGGGAAAGGGGCGCAGTTTGACCAAGTGGAAGGGGGGGAAAGCGGGTCTTTTGTCCAAGTTGTTGGGGGTTTTGGGCCCGGGCCCCCAAAACATTTTACAGTGGGCGTAAAGGACTTTTACCCGGGCCCCGACCCGTAGTTTACAGCTCAGAAATCCCCGCTGGCCCGGGACCTTGGAAAAAAAACCCATAAGCTCAAGGACTGGCCCAACCCTTTGTTCTACATATTTATGAAGTTTCTGTTTCTGCCTTTTTGGAAAAAAAATTATGGCTTGGAACTTTCCATCTGGCTCGGACAAGCCCTTAGTTCTTTTGAACCCGTTTCAAAAGGGCCCCCATTTGGGAAAGGGGGGAATGCAGCCCCCAACAAATTGGACAGGAGTACGGTTTAGGGTTGGCACCTTAGGAGGGGTTGGGGCGCTTTCTGTTGTTTTTGCAATCGCCTCGGTGAAGACTTCTGGTCCTTTAGTAGGGGGAGCCCGGAGGGATCTGGACCCGGGAGATGATTTTCAAAAAGAAAAAAGATCCCCCCTTTCAGAGGTGGGGGAACCTTGGACTGGTTTGCAAAGGCATGTGTGGGATTGGGGAGTCTGCTGCGGGTGTTCTGCGGGGGGCGGATGGACCCCCCTTCCCTCTGGCCCCCGTTTCTCCCAGGCCCCCGGGGGAAAGGTTTTCGCGATGTGTTGACGCGGGGGTGGGTGCCAACTTAGTCCCTGGCCCGCTTTTTCTTTCGCCCACAGTTTACATAAACCCTTTTTCGGGTCCCCCGGTTTCTTAGCAAAGAATGCCCCAAACCCCCGAGTTTTTGGATTTTTTTGCCCAAAGCTCCCTTTCTGAGTGGGCCTTTCTGCCAACTGCCTCGCTTACCCCTTTGCCGCCCCTTTTTTCTTGGCCTGCGAAGTGGGTTTTTTTACCCCGGGGACCCCCCCCTTTGGTCCCGGAAATCCCCCTTTCTGCCCATCCCGCTGACTCAGGGCCCCCACGAACCCACTTGCTGGGGGGCGCCGCTGCCTTTTACGCGCAAATGACGCCCCCCTTCTTTCCCGAGGGTGAAAGCCTTGGGCCCCACCGGCCCCCAAGTGCGGGGCGGGGTCATCATTCTTTTTTGTGTTTCATCGTCACTGCTGTTTCCCCCCAAAGGGGCTTGGTATGCAGAGGCTGGGGTTCACAACAAGAAACCCCCCTTTCCCCTCTCAACTTTATTTCTTTGCGCAAATTTCAAGAAGCAGGGGATTTTTGGCCCCCTTTCTTCGCTGCCAAGTAGCTGCTGACTGCCCCTCCTAAATTGGGTTTATATCGCTATATAGTGGCGCTGAGCCCCGGGCCAAATGTAGATCTTGGTGAGGGAAAACCCGGGTGGGAAAAAAGGGGGGTTTGGGAAAAGGGGGAGGGCCGTGAACCCCCTCCCGGGGCCATGCCAACTAAGGGGTTTTGTCTGACGTTCCCCCCGACTCCCTTTGGGTGGGGGGGTTTTTGATGTCATCTTTGGGGGGAAGTGGATGACCCAGTCAACCAATTTTAAAAAACCATTGGGTTGCTGAAAAACACACGGGGGGTAGGGGTTAAGCGGCCCGTTGTGGCCTCAAGGAAATGATTCCCGCTGCGACGTTCCCCCTTTCTGTGCTGCGAACCCGGGCCGGGAAAGTTTTTGCCTTCTGCCCCTCGCAGGTTTTTAAGAAAACCCGCCACTTCGTTGGAAAATTTCTGTTTGGGTTCCCAAAAAGTACAGGGCAAAGGGTTTTTTTGAAGATATCTGTTTATTGGGTTAAAAAACACACCCTGTATTTGAAATCCAAATGAAACCCCCCTAAGAAGCTTGGGTAACCCTTTGGTATTAAAATTTCGCTCCACAAAAGGGCTGGGAAAAAATTTACGGGATGTTTCCGTTTAAAAATCTGTTTGGTTTTTTCTGGGAAAATAAAAGAACCCAAAAGGCATAATTAAAACCCTTTTGGTTTTGAATTTTTTGCTAAGAATTTCTTCTGTGGCGGGAAAAAACAAAGTTTCTTTTTTCGGAGTTTCAAAATGCCCGACAACCGCTTAATTCCCCTGGTTTTAAAGGCGCCCAAACAATTTAGGCCAAAAAATAAGAGCTTTGTAGCGTGTTAAAATGGCGTTTTTTTTCGCTACAAACAAGAGAAAAAAATTGTAATTTTAACCCTTCCTGTGATTTGGGGTACCGGAAAATTTTTTTTTTTTGGGGTGAAAAGAGGTTTTTGGAGAACCACGCAGCGAACAACGTTTAAATTTTAACCTGGATGTAAATTGCACAAAAGAATTGAGCGCCAAAATATAGTTTGTGCGTGTTACATTGGTGTTTTTTTTCCCGTCAAAACAAGAGAAAAAATTCAATCCCCTTTGCTTGAAAATTATGGTACAGGAAAATTGAAATTTTTTTGGCGGAAAAAAAAAGACGGTTTTTGGGTCCCCACAGCGCAGAAAAAAGCTTAAAAAAACCCCTGGATGTAATTGCGCAAAAGAATTGAGCAGCCAAAAATTTAAGTGGTATTTGTATTGTAAAAACGCTGTTTTTTTAAATGAATACAAGGAAAAACTGGCTTAGATCCCCCTTTGGATATTCAATGTGCTGTGGGGGAGATACCCTTTTAAAATGTTTATGCAGCTGCAGGGGGACGCAAACGGGGACTTAAGACCCAAACCCAAAAAAATCAGAAATGAACATTAAGAAAAGCAGTCTTGGCCCGCTGAGACACCCAAAAAAAATCGTGTAAAAAAAATTAGTTCCTAAAGTAAGGCTATCAAAATCAGCCGCGGCAGCCCCCTTCCCCTGATCTTTAAAAGTGAGGGAGTGTGAGCCCCCAGCGTCGCGCCAAATTTATTAGTGGGGGTGACGTAACAGAATCCCGCCGGTCTTGATTGGCTTAAAATTTGCCATTAAGGGAAAGGCTTTTGCCCTTTTTCCTCCAGAGTTTTTTCCCCATTTTCCCGCCATGTGCTCCCCAGCCATTTTATCAACCCAAAAGCAATTTTCGTTCACCCGAATTTTACCCAAACCCTTCGACTTGGGTTCAAAACCCGAATTTTTTCTAAATTTTTAAAAACAAAATTCCCCTTGTTAAAAATCAATTCCCCATCTTGCATGGGCGTTAAAGAATAATTGATAGGTGGAGACAGAAAAGCCCCCAGGGAAAAACAGCTCCCCCTTTTAAAAAATTGATAAAAAATTATGTGGTAGTCACAGATTGGTTAGGGTGCTAAGAATGTCCACCGCCAAAAGTACCCCCAAAAAGGCATGTAAGCATCAAAAAAACTTTGGGCTAAGAGAAATGGAGGAAGGTGAGCTGTTTTATTAAATCACCTTTTCTTTTACATCATGTGGATGGCCAGGTGTATTTGCATACATTTACCGTGATAATAAATGGCATAAGATTTCACCATGGGAAGAAGAAAAGCTGGCAGAGGTTGTACATTGGTTGCTGAAATGAATGTAGATATTGCTTAAAAAGTTTTCCCCCTTTTCTAAAAAAATTTTTGTAACCTACGTTTTTCTCTTTCATGGCAATGGTATTCCATAATGGCCTCTTTCAGTAGAATAACATGTTTTGTGATACTGCAAAATTGGGCCAAAGGTAATGAATTCGGAATCCTTTTTTCCCTTTTCCCCGTTTACCTTTTTGTAGTAAAACAGGAGTTTTGGGATCTAAGATCTTATCTTATCTTATTCACACATAACTCTTATTGCCTCTACCAACTTCCAAAAGTCTGAAAAACTGTTCTTGAGAAACATTTTTCCAGACCATTTTTCTTTGCTACAATGGTATAGTTACATAGTACGGTTGAAAAAAAGACATATGTCCATCAAGTTCAACCAAGGGTGGGAAAAATGTAAATTATTATCATCTGACTGTGTGAAATGCAAATGCTTACAACACCTCTAATTCTCCTTTTGCTGTGGTAACTATAATATTATTTATTATATAATGTTTTTATAAGTTTATATCTGGAAATATCTTTGAATGTGTACATTTTAAGCTTCTAGTCAATTAGATCACATAACATATATACCTTAAGTTGTATTTAGGTCAAAGTCAAATTTGACCAGAATTTCAGCAATTCAGTGAGGGTTGACTTATATAAAAAATACTTTATACTGTATTATCCAGAATGAAATGGTGTAAAAACACATTAAGATAATATACAACAAAAAGGTCACAAAAACAATAAGGATACAATCAACAACAGGGAAAAAATATATCAAACCATAGCATATCAACAACTATATAAATAGAAGCTGTCAAACATACCACAACAAAAGCGAAAAAGCTAACAATTCAATAACTCCTAAACAAAACAGTAATAATTCCTAGCATGGAGAATGATACCAAAATATCTACCACAATATGAGCTAAATTCCTCCTGGACCACAGGTACAACTTGCCTCCTTCTAAGAGTTCATTCCTTCAAGAACCCACCAGAACTTTTTCCTTCTTCAGGAACTCCCCCCCAGGACCTTCCCTCCTTTGCCATCCAAGCCTGGATGAATATACTATTATTGGGAACAAAGAGGTCACTTTACTGCCATAAAGACAAACTAATATATTTCTTGGGATCTGCTGAATCATATTGATCTCCCCTTTAAATGTATTCATAAAACAATACTGAGAAGAAGTTACTGTCTCTCCTGTCTTCAGTAAACAGATTTGTAAATATATATTGTTTGACAGAAAATTTGCCGATCTATAACTAAATTTGATAAGGCTGTTTTCTCTTTCTACACAACAAATAAGCCTTTGTGTAATCACCTGCATTACATATTCAAATGCCAATCAGTCTACAACTGATACACAACCAATCAAAAGAATGTTTTAGTCTTTACTGGATTTCTATACATTTCTGGGCAACTGTTATAGGCAAACTAGTGTTTACAGTTCAGACAATAATTCTATGAAGCCTCATTAAGCCTTGCCAGATGGTCTTTGATAATATCAGTTTGTGAACTGTCGAAACCATTTTCAGATCTGTCAGCCATTTTGGTGTAATTCTCCATTTACAATTTACTATACGGTATAAGTTTAATATATACATATTTTCTCATAATTCACATTAAGATGATTCACATTTATGTATATCTTACATAGTGACCATATATTGAACATCGGTGCAAGATATAAGGAACATCTAAGCAATATCTGGCGAACCCAGATAAGAGATTGGGCCATTCCAACTCTGCCTTTAATTTTTGGGTTTACCCAGATGTTGTTCAAATGGTTTCTTAATTTCATCCAAATTTTCCCTAAGTTTTAAAATTGGTTTCCCCAAATTTTGCACAGCTGTGTTATTGTTTCTATTCAATTTGGAGGCGATTGACTGATAAAGGTGCTTGTTAGAGGCCAGAAAATGCATGCAGAATTTTCCCCGGGAAACATTTTTAAAAGGGAAATTTGGGATTTGGGACTTTCAAAACCCCAAAAATATTAAACCCAATTTTGGGCTGAAGTCTCTTGAAACAAAAAAAATGCGTGGCCCGGGCATCCTTTGAAATTTAGCATTTAGCTGTATTAACCCCTGTCTTGCTATTACTTACAAACCCAAAAATTTTTTTATTATTTGTTGGAAAAGAATATAAAAAGATTTAGGGAAAGGGGAACTTGTTTTTTGTGACTTTTTAATTAAACAATATTTTATAACTGCTGGCCATGAAGGAGTAGGTGACAGTGCAGAAAAGGGGAAGTGCTTTCAATATGGATTGATGTAGGAAGGGGAGCCCTCACCCTTTTTTATTCCTTCAAGACTAAGGGATAAAAAAAAAAGACTTTGCTTATCAGATGCCCAAAACCAACCCAAATTAATTTGTGTACACTTTTTACCTATATACCTGAAAAGAAAAATGATTATGCTGACGTTTAATTATTCGCCAAAGATGAAATCAAAAGGGTTTTAATTTTTTAAAGGGGATTTTTTCGTAAAGCGATAAAAAAGGTTTAAAAATTTTCGCATAATCTTTTAAATACCCGCACCATTTTTGGCGTTTCCCCTGTTTTTTTGGGGCCCGGTCAGCTAGAGAATAAAAGCGGGGTGAGCTGGGTGGACGCAGGGAATTTGGAGGGGAAAGGTTGTGATTGGCGGGAAAAAATCATATGACCCCGTTTTACATAAGCAGCCCCCTTTCATGATCAGGGGGTTGCCCTGTGTATCATAAACAGGACGGGTGGCTCGGTCTCTCTAAAAAACAGCTCAGCGAAACTGTTCTCTTTGTTCACCCCAACAGCTATGCTTTTACCATGAACTTTAAGAACATAATATTAGAGATTTCATTTTTTAATTTTACTTAGGCTGAAAATTTTTAAAGAATAAAGGGGGCATTACCCGGGGTACACCGGGGGGGGGCGAGGGGAGGGGGGGCAAACCCACAGACAGACAGGCTGGCAGGCAGGGCAGGTTTTTGAAAGGAGAGGGGTTTAATTGTGCACCCAGACTTTGCTTTGACCCTGAAAAAGAAATGGTTTTTTATTAACAGTTTTTGGCCATTTTTTGGTGAAAAAAAAAAGCTTGTATTTTGTGCAGCCTGTATTTAAAATTTTAAGGATACAGATTTTTTTCAGTAACTGCGGGTTGTATTTAAATATTTAAAAAACCCCCCCTTTTATTACTGTACCATTTTTAATTTTTTTTTTTTTTTCACTTTGGCGAAGCCAGTTTTTGTTCAAAGACCCATTTTTGTTTTTAAACAATAGGATACAGAAATTTTCTATTCACCGCAGGTTTAAGGTGCAAAGCCCAAACTTTTTATTATCAAGGTAACAATTTAATTAGGTTTATTTCACTTTGTCCACCCCCATTTTTGTTAAAAGCCCCCACCCTTTTAGGGATTTTAACCATACAAAAATTTTGCTAGAAAATTTGCAGGTGTATTTCATGGGTGAAAAACCCCAAACCTGTTATTAAAAAGGCACAATTTAAATTTCCCGTTTTTTTTCACTTTGGTGCAGCCCACATTTTTCAAAGACCCACTTTGAACCCCACAAAAAAAACCCGAACTTTTCAAAGTCACCGCAGGTGTAATTTTTTGGGTGCAAAAACCAGGTTTTAAATTATCTGTACCCAATTTAATTGCGTGTTTTTAAATTTTGGGCACCCCCCCCCAGCTTTGTTCAAAAGGAAACCCTTTTTTTTCTCCCCAAAAAAGGATACAGAAAATTTTTGTCACTGCAGGTTATTTATAGGTGCAAAAAAAAAAAGTTTTTTTTATCCGTACACAATTTAAAATTTGGTTTAGTTTCCCCCTTTTTGGGGAGGCCATTTTTTTTTAAAAGACCAATGTTGTACGGATATTAAAACAGAAATTTTCCCAGTAAATTTTTAAATTTTATTTCATAAAGGGGCCAAAAAACCCCCTTTTTTTTATCCGTATACATTTCAAATAGGTGTTTTTTTTTTTTCTTTTGGGGCAGCCCAGTTTTTTTTCCCTAGAGCCCCCTTTTACTTAAATTTGAATACAAAAATTTTTCTAGTCACTGCAAATTTTATTTATAGGGCAAAAAAACCCCGTTTTGTTATCCGAAAAGTTTTTAAAAAGCTGTAAATTTCACGTGGTGTTGGGCCCAATTTTTTTTTAAATACCACGTTGGTAACACAATTTCTGAAAAGAAAAAAATTTTCTAGCAACTGTTTTTTCCGGGTTTTTCCCCCTTTTTCGCCAAAAAAAAACCCCAATTTTCTCTCCGTAAAATTTTTGAATAGTTTTTTTGCCTCGTTGAATCTCAGTTTGGCGGGACTGGGAATTTATATTTTGTTGAAAACTATCAATTCCAGTCCCACTGGGGATGTAAATCCCTTTGGGGCTGAGGAAAACACTGTTGATTTTGGGCTTTCGATTCTTCCACCCGTCCGCCCTTTCACAGGTAAAGCGCTAGAAACAAATTTAGTTTCTAATCCTTTTTTTGGCGTAGGGAAAAAAGAGGGGTTTAAGAATAGCTGGATTTTGCCCCTCCCTTTTTAAAAAGAGAAAATTTTAAAAACTCCCTTTCCCTACCCTTTTTTAAATTTTTATCTTTCTGAACATGGAAACGAAAAAGCAGGTGGTAAGCGAGCAAAAAAGGGGGTAGGAAAATAGAGGAAAGAGAGAAGGTGGGTTTCCCTTTCCCTTTTTTGGCGACAAAACGCATGCCAGCGGGTCGCCCTTTTCAGGAACCCTCAGGGCCTTTTCATCGCTGGGGTTCCCGGCCCTGGAATTTTCATTTTAAAAGAAAAAGCGTCGTCAATCTCAACCCTGCATGCTGCGGTCAACGACAGGGGTAGTCAATGTCCTGTTTAACCCTTTAATTTGGGGGTTCAAAAACTCCTTTTTAGGTACTTTTTTAAAAATTTTGGGTCAGAAAGTTTAAGGGTCATGCTGTTTGGCCCCGGGGGCAGGGGATAGTCAATGTCCAGTTCAATGAAATGGTTTGGGTTTTTAAAGGGCTCCTTTTTCCCGGGACTTTTTTTAATTTTTGGGGGTCAGATAGGTTTTAAAGGGTTCCCTTGCTGCGTTCCCGGAAAGGGGTTTGGCAATGTCCGTTCAAAATAAAATTGGGTTGGGGGCCAAAAAAATTTCTGCCTTTTGGGGGGTTTTTTTTAAATTTTTGGGTTTATGCAGGTTTAAAGGGTCGGTTTTTGGGGACAAAAAAAGGGGGTTTGGAAAGGGGCTGTGATTTTTTTCTGTGGCTTTTATAAACCCAAGTGTGGTTTCCCAAGATGTAGACGTAAACCATTTGGGCTGTTGTTTGGGTGTTTTTTTCCCGCTTCTCCCGGCCCCCTTTGGGTGTTAAAAATGAAGGTGTTGTTTTCCCCCCCCATTGACTTTTAAAGGTCAATTGGCGATTAAAAACTTTTTTATCGGGGGTTTTCGGAAAAACGTCTTGATAAATTTTCCCCATTTCGGACCCATCGACCCCATGACCCATTTGTCAACGTTTTAAACGTCATCTCTAAAATGGGTTTAAAAAAAATTGTCATAGGGAAACACTGGGAAAAAAAGTTTTTAATCCGTAGGTTCCCCTTTGGGAGGGGTTTGGGTGTAACCTACAGTGAGTAGAAGGAATCTAAAGGGCCCCCGATCCTCACTGGAGCCCGGGCCCCTTTGGCTTTTGGGTTTTTCTTTGCTTGGGAAAACCCCCATTTCGCTACCCTTTCAACAATTGGTCAAACTGGTCCCCCCGGTTTCCCTAAAACCCTATAAGGGAATTCTAAAAGGGGTTTCCCGAGATCTTTTGGGCCCAATAAGTATGAACTTTGGCCCCCAACACCTCAAATTTTAAATTTTGGCCAAATTTTTTTTGGTTTTGGAAAAGAGTAGAAAGTAAAGATCCCGTTTTTCTGCAGGACAAAAAATTTGTCACATTTTAATTCCAAAAAATGACAAAACTCAGGGCAGGTAAAAACCATTCTTTTAAATTGGTCGGGTGGTTTTAAAACAGTTAGGAACCCGGTTTTTTTCTGTCCCCTTCCCAGGGCATAAATGTTTTAGAAAACATAAAGGTTGTGGTGGGAAAAAACGTCCCCCGAAAAACCCCCACCCTCTTGGGTTTCATTTTCCAAATTTTTGGAAAGTTTTGGCAATGCAAAAATTTGGGGTAAATTTTTAAGTGCGGCGCTCATTTTCATTAGGAAAAGGGCTTTTCAATAGTTTTGGGGCTGAAAACACACCAGAAATTTTTTTACGCAGCTTTTTTCAAAAACATGTTGCCCTTTTGTTTTTGCCCAAAAGGGCTACAAAAGAGGTCTTTTTATTTGGGGGAAAGATTTGGGGGGGTACCCGTTCTGCATTAAAGGGGGAAGAGAGGAAATTTGGGGGCCCCTTTAGTGTGGTGTGTGGGACTAAAAGGGAAAGGTTATTGGGAAAAGTACAAAGTAAAAAGGACCCCGTCAGGGGGGAAATAAACACAATGTGGTTCATTCTTTTTTCTTTATTCTTTCTGTTAAATTTTATTCGGATTATGGGGGGGTTTTCAAATGAATTGGGGCTATTTCCAAAATTTTTTTAAAGCTTTTTTAATTGTTTGTTGTAATGGTTTTAATTTTATTTTTTAAAAAGGGGGTTTCCCTTGTTTTGGTATAGGGTTGGGGGGGAAAGTTTTAAAAAAAATTGTCTTTTCTTGGTTAATCTAAGCATTTTATTTTTTGTTTGGTAGTATATGAGGGTTTTGAAAGTTTTTTATATTGCTGCCCCGGTTTTCATGGGCACTTTTCTGTCAGTGGGCTTAGAAATTACAGTGTCAGAGATATCCCTTTTCTTGGGGGGATTTTTATGGTGAATTTGTGTAAAAAAAGGGGGAAACCATCTGAAATTTATGAGATGCATGGGGTTTACCAAATTTTATTTTGGGGAAAAAGTCCAAAAAAAAAAGGGGGGAGGCCCCAAAAAAAGGGGGGAATGAATTTGGGGGGGGGGAAAATAAATTTCTTTTTTAAGTCTTTGCATTTTTCTGTTTGGGGGAGTTTGTATGGTTTTAAAATAGGTGTATGCCCTTTTTGTTTTACTGTAAAAGGGGCTTTGAACAAAAAGGGGGACATATTTTTAGAGCAGGGGTTCCCCAACTCCATCCTTTAAAGGCCCCAAAAAAAAAGGTTTATGTTTTTAGGATATCACACAGAATGACTGACCCAAAAATTTTAAAAAACTGTGCAATGGGTTTTTGGAAAAACCAGAAAACATAAAACCCAATTTGGGGGGAACCCTTTAGGACTGGAGTTGGGGGCCCCCTTTTTTTTGAAAAGGCTATTATTTAACCCCGCAAAGGGCCTGTGGGTTCTGTCTGTATAGTTTTTTAAAATATGCAGGGGGGGTTGGGCTGTGAAAAGGGAGGGATTAGCTGGATGGGTAAAGGGGTTTACTGTTTTTGGGGGGGTGGGTTTAGAATTAGTTTTTGGGGGGAAAACTTTTTACCCCACCTGCCCCCCTTTAATAAATTTTTTAAAAATTTAAAGTTTAGGTTTTTTTTATCTATACAATCTTTCCTGTTTGTATTTCCCTTTTTTGTTTCTATTGCTCTATTTTCCATATCTAGATTCAGAAACATTTTTATTATGACATTGATAAGTTACATCTTGGCATTATCCTTCTAAGCCCAAGGGAAGGGCAATGCTTCAGCTCTGGGTAAAACCCCAAGGTTTCTTCCCCCAGGGGTTTTTTTCCTTTTCTAAGAGAGGCTTGTGGATGGACTCTTTTTGGGAAAGTTGGATTTGCTAATTGGTCAAAAAATAAAAATAAATTAATTAATAAAAGAAAAAAAGGTTTTATGTAAAATGGCTTCCACTTTCCATCACCCAAAAAAATTTTGGGTTTCTCTTCCATTGGGCTTTAATTTTTTTCCCCTGAAAGTTGGGTTTTGGGGGAAAAGCATCGGGATGTTTTTTGTTGGGAATGTTGTTTGGGAAACCCGTGTGAGGGAAATGTTTTATCGAGTATTTTTTTTCACTTGCCACCCCCTGGGAAAATTTATATATTTTGGGATTAGCCACAAAAGAGCCCCCGGGGGGTCCACCTTGTTTTTTTAAAGGGTGCCTTTCCCTTTTTACGGGATTTAGGGAGGGCATATTTGGGTTTTGTTTTTACCTTTTTTTCTCGCACAGATTCCAGGGTTCCGGTTGCATGAAAATGACACAATTGAAAACAATACAAGGGAAACCCCTTGGGGTATCATTTATGCATTTTTATCTGTGTTTTTAAAGCATGTTGAAAATCCCCTTTTATTTTGGGGGGTGGGTTTTGATTCCCCTTGGGGGCTGTTTTTTGTTTTTGGCTTCTGGGACCATTATTTTCTATTTGAGGAGATATATTCATGCAACTTGTGGTTCATATAAGGTGTTTATTTTTGGGACTATTTTGTTGATTATGTATTCCTTTTTTAAAGATTTTTTTAAGGGGATATTTAAAAAAAGTTAAATTTTTTAAATTCGAAATTTGTTTTTTTTTGTGGGGCTAATTTTTATGGTTTTTTTTAAAAAAAGCTGTGATCTTTTTTTAAGAAATTTTGACACCAACAAATAACGTGTTTTATGCATTTATTCTAGAGTTGAAAAAGGGTTGTATTAGGTGTAGGCAAGGTTCATCCCATATCCAAGAAGTCATGTGCAAATGATATTAATTTGTTTGGTTAAAAAACCCCCTTTAAAAAACAACCCTTTTTTGTCTGGAAAATTTACCTGTATATTGCTTCATTTCCCCAGTGAATAAAATAAAGATTTTGTATTATTTTTTTTTTTTTCATTTTCCTCCCCACACTGCTTGGTATTTGCTATTAGCTTCAAGTTTATGAACTGCTTCAACTGTAAAAATATAAAAATAAACCCTGTGAAATAAAAAAAAATGTTGAATAATAACCATTACAAATTTATCATACTGTAGCTGAATTTTTAATTTAAGAAAATACTTTTAGAATAAAATATGGCACCATTTATATACAGTATATGTGTTTAATTATGCGTATCAATTACAAATTTGCTCAATTACTTCCGTAGCAATTCTGACATAATGCTTAGTAAAATATTATTCCGGTATCGACTAAAAACTAATTCATATAATACTAGTTATAAAACAAGCATTAATAAACCTGCTTCACATACAGAAGATTTGTTGGTTTTGCATTTCAGTTTATGCTGCATACTCATCGGAATTATGGACATAATTGAAAGATAAATAATACTTTGTTCTCCAGCTAAGAAGAACAAAATTGTGCAATTTTGTGTGTAATGGTTCATAACTCATAATAATGTATTCATTAAGAAAAAAAAGTTGTCCGACATCTGGCTAGCTGCACTTCTCCCTAGCAAAATCAGCTCTGGGCCAACTCCCATATTAAATAAGTTGTCTGTGACAAGAAAACTAATAATACATTTTTCATTTGTTTAACCTCTTTTCTCATCAGTTAAAATGTGTCTTTCATTATGACATATTAGAATTTTATGGCAGAATATGTAATGTCTTTGATAATAGCAAAGCATCCCCGCAAGATCATGTTGAACTGTAGGCATGATATTAATTTTTAAAAAATGTAACTTTGCTAATTACTTAAAGTCCAGTGCAACAGTACATGATAAATCAAAAACTTGTAATGCATCATTATAGGAATTTATCATTGTTTGACCATGCACTGCTTAAAGATCTAAAAGGTGGTGGAGGAATTGATCAATTAATTTATACCATTTGCCACAAATTTTGATGGATGCCATGTTTGTGCTATAAATTGTACATTTTTAATACTTGCCACGTTTAAACTATGGCTATAAAGTTGGACATTTTGTAGTTAATTGGGTGTGACTAGAGATAGGCGAATTTCTCGAAATTCGGTTCGCTCACTTCGCCAAATTTCCCGACAAAAAAGAACTTCGTTCCGAATTACGTTGGGACGAATCACGTTAAAAAACAGCTATTTACAGGCTGCACAGAGTCTTCAGGTTGCTGTAGAACGTTGTGCCATGCTTAAAAATGCAGAGGGAGCTTGGTTTGGTCTTCATACAATGTTGTGTTTTAGTATGACACGCACATGACTGCCGCCGCTCTTAGAATCACTTCACTATAAAATTACCTGGGCACTTAAGAGGGCAAAACTGACCAAAAAACTGAAGCGGGAATGTTGAATGATAAATTCATGCCAGCGAAAGCTGCAAAAAAAAGAGCTGAGAGCTCAGGTGGCAACATTAGTGACAGAGTGTGGAGGTGACGGCGGCACTGATGAGGTCAGACAGTGGCACAATGACATTCTGGAGGTGGCAAAAACAGGAGTAGGCCACAGAGTGGCACAATGACACAGTATTGAGGTCAAGGCAGCAGCATCATGAGGTCAGAGAGTGGCACAATGACAGAGAGTGGAGGTGACGGCGGCAGCAGCATGAGGTCAGAGAGTGGCACAATGACAGAGAGTGGAGGTTTTACGGTGGCAGCAGCATGAGGTCAGACTGGGCAAATGACATTTGGAGTGGCAAAAAGGAGTAGGCCACAGAGTGGCACAATGACAGAGAGTGGAGGTGACGGCGGCAGGAGCATGAGGTCAGACAATGGCACAATGACATTCTGGAGGTGGCAAAAACAGGAGTAGGCCCCAGAGTGGCACAATGACAGAGAGTGGAGGTGACGGCGGAAGCAGCATGAGGTCAGACAGTGGCACAGTCACATTCTAGAGGTGGCAAAAACAGGAATAGGCCACAGAGTGGCACAATGACACAGTGTATAGGTCACGGCAGCATCCACAGCAGCAGCATGACGTCAGACAGTGGCAAAAATGACATTCTGGAGGTGGCAAAAAAAATGGAGGGAGGCCACAGAGTGGCAAAATTACTGAGTGTGGAGGTCACGGCTGCAGCAGCATGATGTCAGACAGTGGCACAATGACATTCTGGAGGTGGCAAAAACAGGAATAGGCCACAGAGTCACACAATGACAAAGTGTCTAGGTCACGGCAGCAGCCACAGCAGCAGCATGAGGTCAGACAGTGGCACAATACATCTGGAGGTGCAAAAACTGGAGTAGGCCACAGAGTGGCACAATGACAGAGAGTGGAGGTGACGGTGGCAGCAGCATGACGTCAGACAGTGGCACAATGACATTCTGAAGGTGGCAAAAACTGGAGTAGGCCACAGAGTGGTACAATGACAGAGAGTGGAGGTGACGGTGGCAGGAGCAACAGCATGAGGTCAGAGAGTGGCACAATGACAGTGTGGAGGTCACGGCAGCAGCCACAGCAGCAGCATGAGGTCAGACAGTGGCACAATGACATTCTGGAGGTGGCAAAAACTGGAGTAGGCCACAGAGTGGCACAATGACAGAGAGTGGAGGTGACGGTGGCAGCAGCATGATGTCAGACAGTGGCACAATGACATTCTGGAGGTGGCAAAAACAGGAGTAGGCCACAGAGTGGCACAATGACAGAGTGGAGGTGACGGTGGCAGCAGCATGACGTCAGACAGTGGCACAATGACATTCTGAAGGTGGCAAAACTGGAGTAGGCCACAGAGTGTACAATGACAGAAGTGGAGGTGACAGTGGCAGAGCAACAGCATGAGGTCAGAGGGTGGCACAATGACAGTGTGGAGGTCACGACAGCAGCCACAGCAGCAGCATGAGGTCAGACAGTGGCACAATGACAGAGTGTGGAGGTGGGTGACAATACCAGTCCCTGGTAAAGATGGTTGGGGGCAGATGGAGAAACTGTCAGCAGATGTGTGGCATCAGGCGGGTGGCGGCATCAGAATAGTGGCTGAGGCAGGTAGTTTGAACCAAGACTCATTTCTCACAGTTTGGGTGAGGCGTCATGGCGATGTAGTCTGACGCCTAAGGCATTGGTGTGTGGAAAATCCTGGCCGATCCACGCCTGATTCATCTTGACAAAGGTCAGTCGTTCCACATTTCCCGTGGACAAGCGGGTTCTCCTTGGGGTAACGATGGCCCCCGCCGCACTGAACACCCGCTCTGATGCCACAGTACTGGCCGGGCAGGACAGCTTCTCCACTGCAAACTCGGCAAGTTGCGGCCACACATCCAGTTTGGTTGCCCAGTAGTCCAGCGAATCTTCTAACTTTGGTGGCAGAGTGCTGTCCAAGTAGGCCACAACCTGTTGTTTCAGGGTCTGCTCCAGGTCCTGCTGCTGCTGCTGGCGAATGCCCACCTCACTAGGCGGGTGAAGGAAGCTGCTCATCATTGACTCCAGACTTAGGTTGCTGCTGATGGAGCTGTTACTGCTCCGACCTCCCACCTTCCCCCAGCAGCCGTGGCAGTAGTACGTGAGCGCTGAAGGAACCCCCCGGTCAGAACCTGTCAGAGGAGGGACGATGCCGCACATAGGCAGCGGCCACTGACTACGGAGGGATTTCCCTTTTAGTATTTGAGTTTGTCCCCCTCTCATGCTGGGAAAAAGGCTCCATTTGGACCGGTGCGAGGGTCCAATAGGATGGGAGCCAGAAGTAAATCCCTCTGCCGGATGCTGACTATTCGGCTGTCACTAGCCAGCAAATCAGCATGCGTGGCCATCTGCACAAGTGACTCCGAGGGGCTCCCTGCCTCCATCTCCACTGTATACTGCCCCGGTGCTTTGCGGGTCATCTGCCTAGTCTTCCTCATCTCCCATCTACCTCCTCCACTGCTCCTGATCCTCCTCTCTTGTCACCTGGGTAGAAAATCCACTCATTTCACCAGACAATGCTTCTGCTCCAATGTCCTCCTCCTCCATTTCAGTCCCCACCGGACTCATGTGGCCGTGAAATGTAGTCGCCACGTCTCCAGTCCCCTGCACAGACAGATTTTTCAGCATCTGTTCCAGGACATGAAGCAGTGGAATGACGTTTTTATCCCATAGTCCTGGCAACTGACAAATAACGTGGCCTACTCGAATGGCCTCAACAAACACAGGTGTCACGCATGAGCTGCCACTGGTTGACATCAAAGTTACACAGGGGAGTACTCCTGTCCGCCTGGATCATCCCAAAAAAAACCTTAATGGCCTCTCTCTGTTCATACAGTCGGTCCAACCAATGTGCAGGCTGGAATTCCAACGGGTGTAAACATCGCATATCAGAGTGTGTTTGGGGAGGCCGTTCTGCCGCTGCAACTCGAGGGGGGTGTTCCTGGGTTTGTAGGAATGGAGAAGTGCATGCACAGTTTCCTGGCCATTTTCAGAATCTTCTGAAGATAGGTGTAAGACTTCAGGAACCTTTTCACAACCAGATTGAACACGTGCGCCATCCCGGGCGCATGGACCCATCCCTCCTCGGTGCAGCACGGACACCATGTTCCCCCCATTGTCCATCACCATGGTTGCGATTTGAAATGTTGCGGAGAAAGCCACACATCGATTCTTGCTGCATGCCCGGGAGCAGTTCCTCCCCTGTGTGACTTCGTTCACCAAAGGCAAGCAGGTGTAGACTGCGTGGACACCACTGTGCCCTACACATGTGGTATGATGGAGCAGTACTTGTGGAGGCTGAGAGGTGGTGGTGGTGGTGGAGGTGGAGGCGGCGGACATTGGCGCGGGAGCCGCAGTTTGACAACGTGGGGAGAAAGCGGCGTCTCCTGCCCAAGTTGTTGGTGTGCCTGGGCCGAAAGCACATTCACCCAGTGAGCCGTAAAGGACATTTTACTGGCCCTGACCGTAGTTACAGCTCCAACGTTCCGCGCTGCTGTGCACCTTGAAAAAAACTGAAAATGCTCAATGACTGGCCCACCTTCTGTTCTAACATTTTTATAAAGTGCTGGTACTGCCTTTTTGGAAAAGAAATTACGGTTTGGAACTCTCCATCTCAGCTCGGCACAAGCCATTAGTTCTCTGAATGGTGCAAGAGTCCACCATTTGGAAAGGAAGGGGGACGCAGCACCAACAACTTGGACAGGAGTACGGTCACTTCTGCACCTTAGGATGGTTGGACGCATACTGCTGTCTCTTGCAATCCCCCGCTGAACGACTGCTGGCGCCATGAGTAGCAAGGAGCAGGAGCATCTGGGGCCGGGAGATGATGTCAAAGACAAACAGCTCACCTTCTGCAGAGGTGGGGAGCCTTGACGGCTGCAATGGAGCGTGCCACTGGGCGATGCTGCTGCTGTTGCTTGCGGCGGGAGGATGGACCCACCACATCTGAGCCACGTTTCTCCCAGGCCACCAGATGGTGACGCGCATGTGGTTTGACGCAGGGGTGGTGCCAACGTTAGCTCCCTGGCCACGCTTCACTTTCTGCCTTTCAGAAATTTACATATACCCATATTCGGCTCCTCCGGTGTCCTGCAAAGAACTGCCACACCGCCGAGTATCGGGTTTTACCGCCAACGCTCCGCACTGAGTGACTACTGCCGCCGCTGCCAATCGTGAGCCCCTGTGCTGCTACTTTCTTGGACCTGCGAAGCGGGTTTTTTTACCCCCTGGCGCTTGGCTCATGACCTCACACTGCTGCTATCCTGCTGACTCACGGCCCCACAACCCACTTTGCTGGCTACGCCGCTCCTGACGCGCAAGCTGACGCCTTTTTTCCCGACGATGATGAAGCCCTTGCCTCACCCGGCTCCCAAGTGCGGTCGGTACATCTCATCTATTTTTGGGTTTTATCGCACTGCGTCCTCACCCGGGGCTTGGGATCAGAGCGAACCCCTCACAACATGACCCCCCAGCCACCCAACTCTAACTTTGGCCCCTACTGCAAGAACAGGGGTTTTTTTGGCCCCATTTTCTTCGCTGCCAAGAGGCTCTACTGCCCTCCCAAATTGTTCACCTCGATATAGTGGCGCTGAGCCCAGACCACAAGTAGATCTCTGCTACATACTTTTTGTTCAAAAATTTTCACACTTTGATGAGATATCTGTATTGATAAATACAACCCTTTTTTTTGACTCCAAATGAACCCACAAGAAGCTTGGGTAACCCTCGGGTATAAATTGTGCTCCACAAATGGGCAGGGAAAAATTGACTTGTATTGGGGTTTAAAAAACTCTATGTATTTTTTAAAAATAAAAGAGAAAAACGGCTTAATTAAAAAATTCGGAATAAAAATCACGAATTTCTTCTTTGGGGGTGAAAAACAAAATTTTTTTTACTATACAATGCAGAACAACGCTTTTAAATTACCCCTGGGTGTAAATTGCGCAAAAAATTGAGCAACCCCAAACTATGACTTTGTACAGTTACAATGGCGTGTTTTTACGCTCACAACAAGAGAAAAAAAAGGATTAAACCTTCGCTTTTGAATTTTCTAAGGAAAAAATTTTTTTTTTTGGCGGGAAAAAACGGTTTATTTTATCCCCCAGAGAAAAACAATGCTTAATTAACCACTGGATGTAAAAAGCGCCAAAAAAATTAGCAACACAAATACTACTTTTTAGTGTTTACAAGGCGTTTTTTTTTTCGCTAAAAGAGAAAAAAAATTGGGAATTTAAACTTCGCTTGTGAATTAGGTACAGGAAAAATGATTTTTTGGGGGGTGAAAAAACGGTTTTTTTTTAGTCACCAAACACAAACAATGTTAAACCCCGGGAGAAAATTGCGCAAAAAAATTTGAGCACCAAAAATAAGTGGTTTTTGGATTGAATAACGCGTTTCTTTAAAGAATACAACGGAACAGCTTAGATCCCCCTTGGAATTAAATTGGCGGGAGCAATAGCTTTAAAAAAGTATATCACTGCATTGGCGCACAAGGGACTTCAGATCAATACCGAAACAAAATCAAAATAGAACGTTAAGAGAAGCAGTTCTGGACAAGCAAAACCCCCCCCCCAAAAATCGCTGTAAAAAAAACAGTTTTTCATAAGAGCTATTACAAGCGCCGCGGCGCACCCTCCCCAAAATCAGACAGTAAAGGGGATATGAGCCCCAGCGTCCCCGGGGGCTTTAAGTGGGTGACCCCACAGAATCCCCCGGTCTCTGATTGGCTTCATCCTGAAATGCATCAGGCTATCCCTTCTTCCCCCGTGTGCTTTCCCCCATGAAACGCCATGCTCGCAGCCTTTTATCAATAAAAAGACACTTCGTTCACCCGAAGTACCAAAAAATTTCGATTCGTTCAAACCCCAAAGTTTTCCTGAAATTCTAAACGAATTCCACTTCGTTAGAATCAATTCGCCCATCTCTAGGTGTGACCATGGTAAATCCAACATTTTTTTGTTATGCTTTAGACTTCGTTCTAAGTCTTTTATCTTTTCATAGTAGGGGCAGAAAATTTATTTTCTAAAAAAAAAAAATTTCAAGACAGCCTAAGATGCAACAAATGTGTTGAGAAACATGCCCCCCTTTTTTGTAAACATTGTTTTTATAGAAATTTGTAAAAGGAGAAAAAATCTAAGTATACAACAGCATGACAAAATAAATCAACATCGAAGTTCTTTAACAATAGAACAGATGTGTCACTCAGGAAATACACAGTGTAGAGTATTTGTAATATCTGTTACATACGGTAGACCAAATAGACTAAAATACTTCAGATAGGCATTACCACTAAGTTAAGTAAATTACCTTTCAAAGGCAGCATAAAGTACCAAAAGCAGCATATAAAATATATTCAATTTTTATTATAAATCCAATACATGGTAAATTCACAATATGGGCAAAACACATTTATATACCACTGAGAAAAGGTAGATGAAACAGAAATACAAAGGGAAAACATATGTTCAATTTTTTTACAAAAACATATATCTAAAATTTTTTTAAAAATGGGCCCAAAAACTAGGCAAGTGGAGTAAATATTAAAAGACCTAAAAAAAGAGAAAAAAAAAGTCCACATCCAAGTTTTATAACAGTAATGTTTAGCCCTTGTATTTCACTGTTTCCATCGTAAAAGGCCCCAAATTCTGATGCGGGGTTCAGTGGCTTTTCGGGGACCCGCAAATTTTTCGATGAAATAAGTCAGTATGTTTTTACAATCTATGGAAATTTTTGTAAATCAAGCAGACCTGGACACACTGGAGTGTTTGGGCATCCACTTGGCAAATGAGGTTCAATGTGGATAAATGTAAAGTTATGAATCTTGGTTCTAATAATCTGCAGGCATCATATGTCCAAGGGGAAAAAAAAACTGGGAGAATCTCTTGTTGAGAAAGATCTGGGTGTTCTTGTAGATAAAGTGGGTATGGAAAGTATTCAGACCACTTTACATTTTTGACTCTCTTTCATTGCAGCCATTTGGTAAGATCAAAAAGTTCATTTTTTGGCTCATTAATGTACACTCTGCACCCCATCTTGAAAGAAAAGATATAAATGTAGATATTCTTGCAAATTTATTAAACAAGAAAAACTGAAATATCACATGGTCATAAGTATTCAGACCCTTTGCTCTGACATATAGTTTAATCACATTTCCTTCCATTTCCCTCTGATCCTCCTTGAGGAGGTTCTACTCCTTCATTGGAGTCCAGCTGTGTTTAATTAAACTGATTGGATTTGATTAGGAAAGGCACACACCTGTCTATATAAGACCTCACAGTGCATGTCAGAGGACATGAAAATCATGAGGTCTAAGGGACTACCCAAGGAGCTCACAGATAGAATTGTGGCAAGGCACAGATCTGGCCATGGTAAAAAAGAATTTCTGCAGCACTCAAGGTTCCTAAGAGCACAGTGGCCTCCATAATCCTTAAATGGAAGAAGTTTGGGATGACCGCAACTCTTCCTCGACCAGGCCATCCAGCCAAACTAAGCAATCGTGGGAGATGAGAGAGGTAAAGAAGAACCCCAAGATCACTGTGGCTAAGCTCCAGAGATGCAGTAGGGAGAAAGTTCCACAAAGTCAACTATCACTGCAGCCCTCCACCAGTCGGGGCTTTATGGCAGAGTGTGCCGACAGAAGCCTCTCCTATGCAAGACATAGTATGAAAGCCCGCATACATTGCAAAAGAAACACATAAAGGACTTCCAGACCATGAGAAATAAGATTCTCTGATCTGATGAGATGAAGATTGAACTTTTTGGTGTTAATTCTAAGTGGTATGTGTGGAGAAAACCAGGCACTGCTCATCACCTGCCCAATACAATACCAACAGTGAAATATGGTAATGGAAGCATCATGCTATGGGGGTGTTTTTCAGCTGCAGGGACAGGACAACTGGTTGCAATTCAAGGAAAGATGAGTGCAGCCAAGTACAGAGATATCTTCCAGAGTGCTGGACCTCAGACTGGGTCGAAGGTTCTTCTTCCAACAAGACAATGACCCTAAGAACACAGCTAAAATAACAAAGCAGTGGCTTCAGAACAACAATGTTACCATTTTTGACTGGTCCAGCCAGAGCCCTGACCTAAACCCAACTGAGCATCTCTGGAGAGACTTGAAAATGTCTGCCCACCAATGTTCACCATCCAACCTGAGGGAACTGGAGAAGATCTGCAAAGAAGAATGACAGAGGATCCCCAATTCATGTGTGAAAAACTTGTTGCATCATTCCTAAGAAGACTCATGGCTGTACTAGCTCAAAATGGTGCTTCTACTCAATAATGAGCAAAGGGTCTGAATACTTATGACCATGTGATATTTCAGTTTTTCATGTTTAATAAATTTGCAAAAATATTTCTATTTTTTTTCTTTCAAGATGGGGTTCAGAGTGTATATTAATGAGAAAAAAAATGAACTTTTTTGATCTTACCAAATACCTGCAATGAAACAAAGAGTGAAATATTTAAACGGTTCTGAATACTTTCCGTACCCACTGTAATAGATTACAGAACAGCATGAAATGTCAATGAGTAGTCTCTAAGGCTAGCAATATATTGGCGTGTATTAAAAGAGACATGGATGTAATATTACTGCTATATAAAGCATCGGTGCGGCCTCACTTGGAATATGCTGTTCAGTTCTGGGCTCCAGTTTATAGAAAGGATGTAGTGGAGCTGGAGAAAGTGCAAAGACGATCAACAAAACTAAGAAGGGGAATGGAGCAACTTAGTTATGAGGAGAGGTTAAAAGAACTAAACTTATTTAGACTTAAGAAAAGACGGCTCCGGGGGGACATGATTAGTTATATAAGTATATAAATGGCTCCTAAAAAAAGAATAGGGAAAAGCTATTTCATGTAAAGCCCCCTCAAAAGTCAAGAGGACATTCCCTTCATCTGGAGAAAAAAGAATTCAATAGCCAGAGAAGAAAAGTGTTCTTCACTATGAAAACTGCCTGAGGAGCTGGTCACAGTCACGAGTTTCAAGAAAGGCTTAGATAACTACCTGAAACTAAATATTAATACATATTTAGCCGTATAAAATTCTAGATTCAGTCTGATGGCAATTTTGGGAGTAGAAATTAAGGGTAACATTTATGAACGGGGCTGCGCCAGAAGTCTGGCGTTTTTTCAGGCCGAAGATTAGCCCAGTTTACTCTATTTTTAACCAGATGCACTCCACAGCACTTTGTAATGCGCCTGAGATGGAGTGGGTGGGGGCCGTGCTCGAGGCATGTCACACTACAACCATACGAAGCTACACTTTTAATCCAGGCACATTACTGATGGAACAGGTAAACCACTTGAAAAGTGGGTTACCTGAGCCAAAAGTGTCTCTTTATAGCTAGAAAGGGCTAAACTAAGCTTAAAAATTTCCTTTCCCCCTCCCTTCATCCACCTCTTTCCCCACCCTTGGTTGAACTTAATGGACCGTGCTACTAAGTATGTAACTATATTCACGAGACATAAAGGAGTCATATCATTGTCCTGGGGGCTGGTGCGGGTGCCGTCGCCTCCCGCGACCGCCCCCCTGCTCGCAGCGGGTCCGACCCGGGTGCCGCAGCTGTCCGCGACCATCCCTCTGCTGCCCGGGTCCCGACGCCTGTTCACTTACCCTCCATGCCCTGTGCACGCTGCTCCGCTTGCCCGCCACCGCGCGTGTACCCGCTTTTTAAAGGGCGCAGCGACGGCTTCTGGATTTTAAAGGGCCAGTGCACCGGAAAATTATAATTCCGGCCTGGTCCAATAAAAGGATCGCCCCCCTCACCCCCTGCCTTTTGTTGGTGTGCGTACTTGTAGGTTTGGAGTTCTGTCGATTAGCCATATCCCAGTCCATTCCGCACTTTCCTGACCTTGCCTTTTGCCGCCTGCCCTGACTGCCGTTTTTCTGCCCAAACCTCTGGGGCCGCCTGTCCTAAACTCCTCCGTCCCGACTACGCCTCTGGATTTGTTTCTGTCCCAAAAGCTTTAAACCCCGGCCCCACCATCGCAAGCAAGTCACGTCAGGGTAGCGACCGGGTAGCCTCAGCCGCAGAAAAGGTCCATCCCGTTTTGGGGCGGGCTCTGGTGAATCCCAGGGCTATTTTGACTCCACTCCCTGGCGGGGCTTAAATATCTCGCTTGCGGGGGGTCCGGGAAAAACCACCAAACCCTTACAGAACAATTGGCCATGGATTCCATGGGTACTTTTGCCTGAGTCGGGGAACGTCACAACGGTCGTCCCCCAGCGACCCGCGTATTGACCAGCTCCGGCTATATCAGAACCTTGCGGCCCGTTTACCTCTGCCTGCGGCTGCTGCCTCCACACCCACCATTTTTGCCTCAGCCATGGCTCTTCCTCTCCGGGACCTTTCTGCATCTCCCCGCTCCCCCACGCTTGATGGAGACCCCAAGAAAGGGAGGCTTCATCGTAATGCCCATCCCCATCGAAAAGTTGGGGAAATCAACCCCCACCAATCGGGCTAAGGGGGCCGTCATAATTACCTCTATCGGGGGGAAGCCTTGGCCGGGGGCCACTCGCTATGGGAACGAGGAGATCCGTTATGGAAAATTTTTGAAAAACCCTTTCCCCCCCGGGGTTCCCCCGTTTCGGGAACCTGGCGCACCCCCTCCCACTGAAGCAGCTCTGTCCGTCTCCATCAGGGCAACTCCACTGTGGGTAGTACTCCGGCATTTCCGCACAAAAGCCTCAGAGCGGACGAACAATGAGGTGTTGGTGGCAATTTTTCTGGCAAGGTTCGGGCGCATTAAAGACAAGCTTGCGGGGGGACTGCCATCCCCCTTGGAAAACTAATTCAGTTAGCCACCGAATGACAAACGGTTTGCCGAAGACAAAAAGAGCTCCGCCCCCAAACGGGAGATTGCCCGCCCCACGGCCGGCACCTCTCTGGCTCCCTTTTTTCCAAAGACCTCCACTTCCTCCCCAATGGTTCCTGAGGAGGGAACCCATGCAGGTCGAGAGACCCCTTTGACCAAGGAGGAAAGTTGCCCAGCTTCACCAAAGGGCAGCGGTTTATACTAGGGCGGTTCTGGACTTCCTTGGGGGACTGCCCGGGTGCGCCCGGGAAACTCTCGCACCTAGGGCTCCAAGAACATCCCTAGGGGTCATGGGGCCCTCTCCCAACAAAATTTTTCCCGTACCGTGGAATTTGCGGACACACCTTTAAACCCAACCCCTTCCTTGATTGGGTCCCTGGAAACTTTGTCACCATGCGCTGGGCCAAAATTTCGTATCCCGGTGACCCTCTGCAGAAACCCAGTTCTTTCCTCCGTCAGTGGCGAATGCCAAAAGGAAGCTTTTGGTTATGCACTGCACCCCTCACCTTGCAATTGGTGCCCTACACAAGGAACTCTGAAACTTCTCTTCTGCCTCGCTCCTCACGAAATTTCCCCTGGGGCCTTTTTGGGTTGAAAGACCATGCTCCGCCCTTAACTGGAACACGGGTGAGATTGTCCGTTGGGGTCCCGCGGCCCACTCCGGGGATCCAGCCGTACTCCATCCAGCCCTACGGCCACCTCTGTAAAATTTGCGAAGCCTTGCGGGGTCTCCCACCCCTTACAGGATCTGCCGCGTCTTTCTAAAAGCAGCCGAAATTTTTCCTCCGCCCCGGGGTTTTTTACTGTCCCTTACCTGAAATCCTAGACCCCTCCCCGAGCAAGTTCCCCTCTTTCTGTCCCGGAGACCAAGGCGATGTCAGTATTTTCGGGGAAACCTCCGTAAGGGCTTTATATGCAAATCTCCTTCGCCTGCGGGGGCCGGGTTCTTCTTTGTCAAAAGAAAGAGGGAACTCTCCGGCCCTGTTCGATTAAAAGGGGAACGCAATAAAATCCCCAAATAAAAATCGATACCCTCTGCCTCTACTCGGAGCTATTTGATCCCCCTGCGTGGGGGGCAAAACTTTTTTCCAATTTGGATTTACGGGACAAAAAACTTGATTGTATCCGGAAAAGGGCGACGAATGGAAGAGGGGCCTTTAATCCCCAAGATGGCCACTTCGAATATCTCGTCATGTTTTTGGGCCTCTGAAAAGCTCCGGGGGTGTTCCGAACTTCGTCAAAAAGATCTTCCCCCCTTCTCTACCTGTGTCATTGTCTATCTAACGCTTTTTTAATCTTCTCTAGATCTAGAATCACCGCCCCCACGTCCTCCAGGTGTCAGCATCTCCGACCCACCATTATATGCCAAACGGGGAAAAATGCTTGTTTGAACGCACCTCGTTGCCCTTCCTGGGTACATCGTTTCGGAAAAGGGGTCCCCAGATGGATCCCCTAAGCTTTCAGCGGTCTTGCAGGGGGGCCCCGCCCGGTGGGTCTCCGTCCATCCAGCCTTTTTGGGGTTCGCAAACTATTACGGAGTTCGCCCCGCAATTCCCACGCGGGGTGACCCCATTGGTGGCCCTTACAAAGAAGAATGAAAACCTCAAATCCGGGCCCCCTAAAAGCCAAGAAGCCTTTACGTTTTAAAAGCAGCATTCACTTCAGTTCCGTTCTGTCTCCCCCGGATCCCAGCGTCCATTTGTCCTAGAAATGGACCCCTCCTCAGTAGGTGCCGGCGCTGTCCCCCTTAAAAGTCCTCATCTGAGAGATTGCGTACTTGTGGCTTTTTTTCCAAAGCCTTCACTCCGCCAAAACAAAATTACACGATCGGTGATGTGAACTACTGGCCATAAAGTTGCCCTAGAAGAATGGCGACACTTGCGGGAAGGGGGTCCCCAAAACCCATTGAGATCTTCACCATCACAAAAATCTCCTTTATTCCACCCTCGCGATTGAACCCTCGAAAACCCGGGTGGTCGTCTTTTCGCCCGTTTTAAATTTTCCCCTTTCACTTTCGGCCACCGAAAAAGAACGTCGGGGCGAACGCCCTCTCTAGATCCCGAACACGGGGGCATAAAGCCCCTCTGCAACACATAATTCCCCCAAATGTCCCCTCCGTTGGCCCCCTGGATCTTCAACATCTACCCCTGGGAAGACCTACTCCCCCTGCCATGCGGCCTGGGAATCCTTAAGTGGGGACATTCCCCGAACAGCGGACCATCCTGGGGTCCACAAGTTTTTAAAATTTAAATTTCTCGTACTTTGGTGGCCCCACTCTCGTCAAGACTTAGGACTTTGTCCCGGCCTGTACCTCCCGGCCCGTAACAAAGTCCCTCATCTCAGACCCGGGGTCGCTTCAGCCTCTCCCAGCCAGAAAGACCTTGGGCCCCCTATAGCCATGGGCTTTTTTACGACCCCCGCCCTTGGTAACACGGGCATTTGGGGGTTTACCCATAGATTCTCGAAGATGGCCCACTTGTTTTCCCCGCCCGGGTTACCCTCTGCTCCTCACTGGCCCAGCATTTTTTTTCCCCACATTTTTCCGGTTAAAACGGTCTTCCATTGCATGTCGTCTGGGGTAGGGGGGGCCCGTTTGATTCGAGATTTTGGCGGGGTCTATTGGTCGTTGCGGGGTTTGCTGACTTCTCATCTGCTCACCACCCCAAACTAATGGGGGGTAGAGAGGGTTAACCAGTTTTAGGTACTAACTACGATATTTTGTATCCGCCCTTTTTTATAATTGGGCCGACCTCCCCCCCCTGGGCGGAATTTTCAAAATTCTCTAGACTCAGAACCGCTGGGGCCCCTCCTTTTTTTTTTCGTGTTTGGGGGTACATCCCCCCCCGCCTTCCCTCTGGCCACCTGTGTTTTTTCCTGCTTGGATGCCCAGGGGCGTGACATCAAGGGCCCCTGGGAAAACCGACAGGGCCCTTTTTAGGGTCCCTGCACCAAGGCCCAGGCCCCGGGACCCCTGACCTTGCCCCTATTTAAGCCCGGTGATAAGGTTTGGTTTCCGCAAAAAATATTCGGTTAAGGTGCCCAGTTTAATTGGGCCCTAAGATTTGGGCCCTTTTGTTGTACTTCGGGAATAAACCCGGTGTCCTACAAGTCCGCTTGCCCCCCATCTGCGACCCGAACGACACCAGTTTTTCCTCCTCAAACCTTGGTGCTGAATCGCTTCTCCCGTGGCTGTCTCGCCTTCTCCCGTGCCGACTTGATAACATCTTTTAGGTCAAAGGGGGTGCTGGCGGGGGAAAACATGAGGGGGAAGCTTTTTTTTTTTTGATTGACTGGAAAGGGGTTTTGGGGGAGGGCGTTTGTGGGGAAACCCGAATTATTGTCTCGGACCTCCCCTCTAAATTTCGAAAAAGAGGGGGGGCCTAAAGGGGGTTACTGTCAGGGGGCTGGCGCGGGGGCCGCGCCCTCCCGCCGCCCCCCTGCTGCCCTGGGGGCCCACGCCTGTCACTTAAACCTCCCGCTCCTTGCACTACTCCTGTTGTCCCGGCCGCCCCCACGTTCCCGCTGCTTTTGGGGCGCGCGTGACGGCTGGGCTGTATTTTTAAGGGGCCCTGCACGGTAATTAGTAATTTTCCGGCCGTGGTCCAAATAAGGTGTACACCCCTTCCTCTCTGCCCGATTGTTTTGGGGTGCTACCTTGTCTTGAAGGTTTGGAGTTTGCTGATTTCCCGGGGACCATCCGTTCCCCCTATGTTCCTGACCTTGCCGTTTGCCGCCTGCCCTGACCGTCTGCCCGTCTCGCCCTGAACCCTGCCACCTGTCCTGAAATCCTCCTGCCCCCGACTACGCCTCGGATTTTATTTCGTACCCCCGCATTACCCCGGGCCCCCTCGCAAGCAATCACTTTAGGGGTACGACCTGGTAACCTCCCCCGCAGCAAAATCCATCCCCCCTTTTGCGCGGGCTCTGGTGAATACCGGGGTCTACTTAGACTCCGCTCCCTGGCATGGCTTAACTATCATCGCTTGCGGTGGTCCAGCGAATCCACCAAACCCTTACATTCATTGCTACAATAATTTTCTAGATGCTCCCAAGTGATTGAATAAACTTTAAGTTGAAGGGCAAATACAAAATTCCATTGACTATCAGGGAAGGAAATGTTAAACTCTTTTTCCCAATTCATGAAAAGAGAAACGCCATGTGGAGATGGGTTAGGCAGAAGAGCTTTATAGCACAACAAAATGTCATTTTTAAGTCTGACCGGATAATTAAATAAAATTTCATCGGGAAAAAAGGGAGTGTTTACCATGTTATCAAAAAAGGATGGAAAATGCCTTTTACAAAGACATTTGTAAGAATCCCTATTGGGAATATCAAAGGTTTCCCTTATTCAGGAAAAATATTGAAGGGAATCTGTGGAGCTAATATCCTTAATAATACAGAAACCCATGTCTATCCAATTTTGTAAGTTGATATCTAATAGTATACTTTGTATGTAGGCAAGCATTGTGTTCTGTGGGCGCAGAGGTATAAGAGAGTTTTTCCCAATCAATTTTCTGCCAGATAATCAGCCCAGTGGAGTTAATATGAGATATACCATGAAAATTTGTGAGAGATTGATTAGGCTTCCATAATGTCGAATGAAGCTGAGAGTGCCACCAAAATCTAGACTGCTCTATGATAGAGGCTCTGTAATATATCTGTTATGCAACCAGAAGGTATCTTTATGAAGAAGATGAGTCTCTTGGATGCATAAGACATCTGTGTGACTCACTCTAGCTTCTTTCCATAGAGATGATCTTTTGAATGGGGAGTTTAGGGCTTTGGCAGTAATTGCTGTGATGTAAAATTCTATCTTGGAGAATGATCAAGATAAGGAGTATAGCTAATAAATATGGGGGAAAAAAAGCTGAATTGAATAGGTGCAGTACCTCTAAAAGGCTTATAAATACGCTCTACAACAGGGGTGGGCAATTAATTTTCCCATGGGGCCACATGAGAAATGGGGAATGGTTTTAGAGGGCCAGACTAATATATTTAACTCAGTTCTACCAAATACATATATAATATAGACCGCAGAGTTGATTGCTAAGCTCTTATCAATCGACTTAAGGTCTTAACAACCAGCTTAATGACTGTTAGTGACTTCACAACCCAGTAAGTTTTATGTCCCCCCAGTGTAGATAATAGGGTTCCCCAGTAAGTTATATCTTCCCCAGTAGGTAGGTATATAGGTTATATGTCAACCAGAAGGTATATAGGCAGGTTATAGGTCCTCCAGTGGCTATATAGGTAGGTTATAGGTTCCCCAGTAGGTATATAGGAAGATCATAGGTCCCCCAGCAGATATACAGGTAGGTTATATGACCCCCAGTTGGTAGATATGTAGGTTATAGGTCACCCAGCAGCTATATAGATCCTCAAGTAGATATATAGGCATGTTATGTGTCCCCCAGCAGGTATATAGGTCCCCCAGTAGGTATATACACAGGTTATATGTCCCACAGCAGGTTGAGAGGGTGAATTAAAAAAAAAAAAAATACTAACAGTACTCACCTTTCCCCCACTTCCTGAAGCTCCCGCAGTTCTCCGTCTTCATCCTGCACAGGCAGCGTGACATCATCAGGTCACACAAGCAGTGTGATAATACTCTCACGCCGCCTGTGCTGTGCACGCCAGTGAACCTGAAACTATATGTGCAACCAGAGAACACACATACAGTTAGTCCTTGGTGCCACCACCATCGGCGATTACCAAGGTCCCAAGCCGATAGCTCAGCGACTGGTATCGACTTGGGACCTTAATGGTCGATGGATGACGGCAGCGCCGGGGACTACTGAGTGTAATGGCGGTGCCGGGGACTACTTGCGTATAATGTTGGGAAATCTCATGAAGGCCAGTCAGACCTAGTTAGAGGGCTGGATGTGGCCCGCGGGCCATGCAATGCCCAGGTTCACTCAACAGAGTACACACACTGAATAAGTTTAGGAGGAGGGGAGGTTATAGCAGGAATACTTTATATAGTCGCAATCAAGGTAAGAACATAAACCATGAAGTTAGAAACATACGACATGTCAAAAATGGAGTGTAGAACTCCAACAGCATTTATGATCATTGTACAAGGTATCATGTTAGACTTAATAACTTGTCCAGAGTAGTGACGAGCGATTACGTTGACTATCGTCATCGGGTCGATAGTCGATATCGGCAATTATCAAGACGATTTCCGATAGTCGATAATAGATTATCGCCGATGACCATTAAAGACTATGGGAGAGGAACAACACCTTCATTCTTACACCCAAACAGGGCTGGAGAAGCTGGAATTAACATCCACAACAGTCAAATGGATACGTGCTATATCTTAGGCAACACACTTAGGTTTAAGAAAGTAAAATATTTGCTTTGCATACTTAATGCATGATTAAAAAGTGCAGGGCAGTAGATTACATCATTTATTGATGCATTGAATATTGGCCACAGCATGAGCCCAAACCTGCATGACCCACCCGATTTAAAAAGTGCCGGAACAAGGAGTCTTTCAACCACCATTTTAGTTGAACTGGACATTGACTATATCTGTCCTGGGCCACAGCATGAGCCCCAAACCTGCATGACCCACAGATTTAAAAAGTTTCGGAACAAGGAGTCTTTGAACCACCATTTTAGTTGAACTGGACATTGACTATACCTGTCCTGGGTAACCTACATCTGTTCATGTCTTCCTGTACCTCCCTTGTACAATTCAGAGGAATATTTGTATCAGCTATTTTGTACATGCCAAGTTTTTTAGTAGTTTAATTCTAGAAAACACAATTTTAAAAATAGGATGGAATCCCATCACGTCTTTGTTTCTCTTTTTTTTTTAATTGTATTAAATGGGTTGTCTCACTACAGGAATTGCTAGCTATTTTAAAGATCTTGAAAAAAACAAGTAATTTTGCAATATGGGTCCATTAACAGTGTCCTACCTATTCCTGTTTTTGACAGCACCATCACCCTTGAGCCACTTTTGACAATTGTGAAGAACAAATTTCTGTTAGAAACCACATTTTTTACAATAGGACCTGTAGTATAGCTGCATTTCACAGCAAAATGCCCCCAAAAATTCAAAACATGACCCTTGAGCCACTTTTGACAATTGTGAAGAACAAATGTCTGTTAGAAACCACATTTTTTATAATAGGACCTGTAGTATAGCTGCATTTCACAGCAAAATGCCCCCAAAAATGCAAAACATGACCTTTGAGACACTTTTGACAGTTGTGAAGAACAAATGTCTATTAGAAACAACATTTTTTAGAAGAGGACCTGTAGTATTGCTGCATTTCAAAGCAGCATGACCCAAAAAATTATAAAAATGACTTCTCAGCCACTGTTAAAAATTGTGAGGGAGAAATGCCACTTAGAAGCCACATTTCTGTTCCAAAGGACCATAATTATAGCTGTATCTCACAGCACAATGACCCCAAAACCATTGACAATGCGAAAAATTCTAAAGATGAAGTGAGTAAATGGAATACGGTTTTGTCATGCAACCTTGGTGTCTTTTACAGTCTCCTCACAGCAAAACCAGCTAAATGAACTTTTGGGAACTGAGAATAAAAATTGCAGTAAGAAATGATCATTTAAAAAAAAAACTTTTCAAGAGGACCATTTCTGTTTGAAGAGGAATGTGTAGACCGGCAACTAATCGGTGACCTCGGCAATTGGGGCCACAACATCATCAGAGATCCATGCCTGATTCATCTTGATGAAAGTCAAACGATCCACATTATCTGTGGAAAGCCGGATGCGTTTGTCTGTAATGACTCCTCCAGCTGTGCTGAAGGTCCGCTCAGATATGACGCTGGCTGTTGGGCAGGACAACACCTCTATGGCGAGACGAGCGAGCTTGGGCCATTCATCCATTTTGGATACCCAGAAGTCGATTGGGTCCGGAACACATCCAAAAAATTGGTGTTGAGACGCAGATAGTCGTGCACCATGATCTTCAGCTGGTCTCTGTGTGTTGTATGTGTGCCCTGCATTACATGCGTTGGTGAGGTGGTAAATAAAGATTGCCAGAGGTCACCCATTAGGCTTCTACCACCTCGTCTGCTGCTGCTGCTGCTGCCGCTGCGGCTGCTTGGCACTCTGCTGATGTCACGTCGCTGACGTTGTTCCACCGTGACATTTGAAGAACGTGAAGCAGACGCAACAGATGTCTCCATTGATCAATCAGCAAAGTCTCCATTTCCTGCATTTTACTCTTTTTTTGGGTGGGGGGAAAGGAAAG
>JAODAL010036309.1:0-41854 GCA_025379985.1 Phyllomedusa bahiana
AGGGCCGGTCTCGGGGAACAAACCGTTGTTCGGGGTTTTTTTTTCTGTTATTTGTAAAGGGGTTGGCTTTTAAATTTTAAGTTTTACATTTTAAAAAAAATCTTTTTTGTTTATTCTTCCCCTAGCGTGTGCACCCAGATTTCAGTGCGCCCATCTCTCCCCTAGTTTGATGGGGAAAATACTCGCGCTCTGTTGGCTGGGATAGCCCCAAACACCCCCTACTCACCAACACCTTTTTCTGTTTTTTACTATATTTTGAATTATCCCCCCCTGGATCGTGGTTAAACTTCTCCCCAAACTAGAATGGGTCTTTGTGCTCCTATTCTGATTGGGGCCAGCTGCCACCCCCGCTGCTCAGCCAAAGCTCTTTTCTGTCTTTTTTTACTGTAATTTTTTAATTCCCGCCCTGGTTCTGATGGGGCAATTCTTCCCCATAGGTTTTAAGGTTCCTGTCGTCCCTTTTTGTTGGTGGTTTAACCGACCAAAGAGAATAGGTTTTTAGAATTTGAATTTCTGTATTTCCCGGCTATTCCAAAATCATAAATTTTGTGTTGAGCGTTTTTTTGACAAAGTTGAAATCGGGGAAGGTTTTTATGGTGATAAAATTTCCAGATCTGGATAATAAGGTTTTTTAAAACGAGCATCATCTATTGATCGGCCTTTTTCCCGGGGCCCTTCCCCGTAATTTTTGGGGGCCCAAATAGATTACGAATAGGCGGGGAGGTTTTGTGTGCGAGTCCCTGATGGATGTGTTTTCGATTGGGTGGAAAAATCACATGACCCCGTTTTACATAGAAAAGGTTTCCGTTTAGCCTCTGTCTCTGCGTTCTAGGGATAGGACCTGCGCTCTGCCCTGGGGGCCAAACAGCCGGAAATTAACTTTTCTGCACAGAGAAAAACCTTTACATTGCGTGATCCTTCCTTTTGTTATATTGGATTTGAAATTTTATTAGTTAGCTAAGAATTTTAAAGCAGCATCTACCGCTGTAAAAATTTACGGGGGGGGGAGCAGGGGGGGGACCCCGGGGGCGAAAACAGACAATCTTCTTAAAAAACACTGGGGAAATTCCCAAGTTAGTGTAGACATGTATGAATATCTTTATTATTAACTTTTTTATTTAAATATTTCCTGGTTTTGGGAGCCGAACTTTATTTGGTCAAACATTTTCTAGTAACTGCGGGGCTTTTGAGGTGCAAAAATGACTTTATTTCAGTATACTTTCGATTTTGTTATTTTAATTTTACCATTTCACCTTTTGATGTTGATTATCCACCTTTCAGTTTAAATTACAATCCAGCAATTTTGTTGTCCACAGGTTGTTTTTGAAAAAATACCGGGGATCTACGAAAACATAACGTTAGGTTTTTTTGACTTTTTCGCACCAGCATTTTTCATTGACCAGCTCACTAAATTTAAAAACAGCAATTCTATTGTCACCACAGGGAATTGAAAGGGGCAAAAAAAAACCGTTTTTATACCAAACAAAAAAGTTAGTGTTTTTTGACTTTTTTCACACCCGGTTTGTTCATTGACCGCTTCACGTAAATCTTAAAAAAAGCAATTATATATTACCACAGGTGAATTGAAAGGTGCAAAAAAAAACGTTTTTATCCCAAAACCCTAACTTTTCGGGTTTTTTTGACTTTTCACACCCCGCATTGTTCTTTTACGGGCCAAACACAACGTAAATTTTGAAAACAGCATTTTAAGTCACCCCAGGGAATTTAAAGGTGCAAAAAATCCGGTATAACAAAAATAACAGTACGTTTTTTTTGCTTTTGCGGGGACCCAGCTTTGTTCATTGCGCAGCACCGTAAAATTTTAAAACAGCAATTCTATATTCCCAAAACCCCAGGTGAATTAAAAATTCTGTGACTTTTATAACTAATGTGTTGCCCCAAGATGTACACGTATCCTTTGAGTTTGGATGTTAATTTCAGCTTTCCAGCCTTTTGGGTGAATAATGAAGGTGTTGTTGCTCCTCCCATAGACTTTAATGGTAATCGCTCAAATCGATGCTCACTATCGAAAAACCCTTATCGATAGCGGCCGACTATCGACTATTGCTCGATCTCGATAGCCAACGCAATCGCCCCAACACTAATCATAATTCTTGTATTGCGCCTTTTCTAGAGTTTTGGAAAGTGTTTTTTTTTTTTTATTATGTTTATTTTTTACGTTCAGCTCTTTTCTGACAATGTTTTCCGCCTTTTAAAAAGGCGATTCTTTCGGAAATTCATACTCCTGCTGCACGGAGAGGAGCGCCGAGATTTTTTGTCGCGATCTTCTATCTGCTTCCTCGCATGTTCCGTTCTTGCTTCACTTTGCCGCTGTCGGAGGATTTAGACCAAAAAAAACCCAGTGTCACGAGTGGTCCCGCAGCCCCTCGCCCGGGCTGCGGGCGCACTCGTGCGGCCCCCGTCGGGTCCCGGCGGCCCCGCCGGTCCCGCGGGTCGGGTCCCGCCTGCTCTCTTACCTCTCCGCGCTCCCGCGTTTCCTCCCCTTCTCCTGGCCGCCGGGTGCGCTTGCCCGCGCCTTAGGCGCGCTGCGCGCCGGCTCTCGAGGATTTAAAGGGGCAGTACGCCCATTATTGGTTAAGGCTGGCAGGTGACCTATTTAACTCCCTTCCTTCCGGGTCACCTTTGCCGGATCTTTAGTGCTGTACTGCCTTCAGAGAAAAACTTCTTTCTGGGCCTTTTTTGCCTGACTTCCGTGTACCGAACCTTTTTCGCTCCTGTTGGTCCTGACCACGAACCTTTGCCGCATGCCCGACCTCTTGCCTGTCCCCGACTTTCGCCTACGCCTTACCCATTTTGTACCACGCACTGCCTTGGCTGCCACCGCAAGCAAGTCACGCCAGTGGGGCGACCTGGTAGTTCTCCGCCGCAGCAAGTCCATCCCGCTTTGCGGCGGACTCTGGTGAAAACCGGGTTCTACTTAGATTCCGCCCCCTGGTACGGCTTACACCATCGCTTGCGGTGGTCCAGCGGATCCACTACCTGCATTTGTTACAACCAGGTCTGCTTGTCGGAGCTGCCGAGCGCTGCACTGCGCCTCGCTTTGCCGACTCTCCATCGTACATGCCTCGGAGTTTTCGAGCGCGCCGCGTCCCACCCCGGAACGACTACACCGCGCCCACACCGTGCCCACTGCCCGCCCCTTCATGCGGGGCGCAGCTGAAAGTGGCGAACAATGCGCCTAACACTGAATCCCTGCGTCCGACAGGGGGATTCGGGCTGGGAGGCGCAGTATACGCCAGAAAACAGGCGAAAAGCCCGTTCATACATGTCGCCCATAATTCCTCCAGAACGTCTCATCTCGGCAGCCCCGGTGGACCTCTGGAAGGTCCCTCCTGGAAGGACTTATGTGCGTCCTGCTCTCCGCAGACGTATCTTAAAATGGGGACATTGCTCTTTGGTGGCTGGCCATCCCGGCGCCCGAAGAACCTTCTGCCTGATATCCCAGTTCTATTGGTGGCCAGAGCTGGAAAAGGATGTTAAGGACTTAGTTTCGTCTTGTGACTCCTGTGCCCGCAACAAGACGCCACGTCACAAGCCGACAGGCCTACTTCAGCCACTTCCCATTCCCACTCAACCCTGGACCAACATTTCGATGGACTTCATAACTGACCTCCCTCCGTCGTCTGGCACCACCATCATTTGGGTGATTACGGATCGCTTTTCCAAAATGGCGCATTTCGTCCCGTTGCCAGGGCTGCCATCTGCCTCCCGCCTGGCTGAACTATTCTTCCTCTATGTGTTTCGTCTGCATGGACTCCCTCAGCAAATTGTCTCGGACCGGGGAGTCCAATTTGTCTCCAGGTTTTGGCGAGCCCTGTGCAACCAACTTCAGGTGAAGCTCGACTTCTCTTCGGCCTACCATCCGCAGACGAACGGCCAGGTGTAGAGGATCAACCAAGTCCTGGAAAGTTACCTTCGCCATTTCGTCTCGGCATGTCAAGACGATTTGTCCAATTTACTGCCGTGGGCGGAGTTCTCCTACAACTCTCTTGAGTCTGAGTCCGCAGGGTCCTCCCCCTTCTACATCGTGTATGGCCTGTATCCCCGCCCTCCTCTCCCTCTGGCAATCTCCTCTGAGGTCCCGGCGGCGGACACACTGGCCCAAGATATGAAGGTCATCTGGTCCCAGACCCGCCAGTCGCTGCTCTGCGCTTCTGAAGACTCAAGCGGACAGAAGAAGAATTCCCCCTACAGTCTTTTCCCCCCTGGTGACAAGGTGTGGCTCTCGTCTCATTATGTCCGCCTAAAGATGCCTTCTCACAAACTGGGTCCCCGTTTCCTGGGTCCCTTTGAGGTCATCAGCCGCATCAACCCGGTCTCATACAAACTCCGGCTCCCTCCTACGATGAGAATCCCCAATTCATTTCATGTCTCCTTATTGAAACCCCTGGTCCTTAATCATTTTTCCCAGAAGGCTGTTCCTCCTCCGTCTGTGGCTGATGCGCCCAATGTCTTCGAGGTCAAGGATATTCTGGGCATGAGGAGAACTAGGGGAAAGCGATACTTCCTGGTGGACCGGAGGGGGTTCGGTCCCGAAGAGAGGTCTTGGGAGACGGAGGAGAACCGCAGCCTCATCCAGAAATTTCTTCAGTCCAGTAAGAGAAGGGAGCCCAAGGGGGGGGGGGGCCTGAGGGGGTGGGGTACTGTCACGGATGCCCCTGCGACCACTGTCCCGGGTCACAGGCGCGCCCGTGCCCCTGCTTCCAGCGGAGCCCCGTCGGGTTCGGGGTCCGCTCGTGTCCCGGCCCCTGCCAGCGTTCACTTACCCGGCCGCGCTCCTGCTCTGTCTGGCTCAGTCTCCTGGCGCGTAGTTCCGCCCCTAGGGGCGCGCGCGTGCCGGCAGTTTGAATTTAAAGGGGCAGTGCGCCGGTAATTGGTTCATTGCCGGGCACTACTCCTATTTACTCCGGCCACTTCCTGCCGGCCCTCGCCGGATCCTTGGTGTATATTCCCATGGTGAAAGTGTTCCAGAGCGTTCCTGTCTTGCCTTACCGTGTACCGACCCCCTCTTACGTTTACCGTCTACGAACCTTGCCGCCTGCCCTGACCTCCTGCTTGTCTACCGTCTACGAACCAGAGCCGCCTGTCCTGACCTCCTGCCTGTCCACGACCACGAGCCTGCCTGCCGTTACTGTACCTCACACCCTTGGCCACCACCGCAGGCAAGCCCCGCCAGTGGTAGGGAAATGGTGGATACCCGCCGCAGCAAGACCATCCCGCTTTGCGGCGGGCTCTGGTTAATACCGGGTCCCACTTAGATTCCACTCCCTGGTGTGGGCTTAAGCCATCGCCTGCGGTGGTCCAGTGGATCCACCTCCAGACCGTAACATATACATCTTCATCAAGTATACAACCTGATCCAGTGTACCAATCCTTATCTTTCTAGCCCAACGCGTTTCCCCCCTCAGAAATATCAATGAGAGTTCAACAGGGGACAGAAAAAAATGTTGTCACGTTTTTGGTGCCCACTGTTGCATGCTAAGCTATGTCCCTTTTCATGACACTACACCCATTTTACCAAAGCCATGCTCCTTTTGTTGGCCGAGCCACAGAAGTGTCTATAAACTGTCTAAAACCCATAATAAATGTGGTATAAAGCATGTAAGCCATTATTTTTTACGCAAATTGTGCCAGAATTCAGGCACAATTGCATTAATATAGGTGCCCCATTATGTTAATGTTCGAAGAGGGAATCAAAAGAAAACCAGAGGCCACTATAATAACAATGTAACAGCCATGTCTAGATAAAGGAGCATTTATAAAATAATACCAGTTAAAAAATGGTTATGGTTTTTGAGATCAAACAATGAAATGTAATAAATGTAATTTAGTAGTTTCCTTCTTTCATTCAAAATGCACACAGGAGACGGAGCCAATTAATGGTGCATTATTAGAGAGACTTTGACTACTTTCATACAACATTGTTTTTGTATTTCATATCTGTAATTGTAAGACGTTCACACAATGGATTTTAATATGGAATTCGATGTAGAGTCGGCGTTGGATTCCACCAAATCCATTGTGTGGGTTAAAAAGAATGGACAGGTCCATTTTTTTTAATGGATGCTCTTCGGATTGAAATGGAGCTAACCCGGGGCAATATCAGAGGATTGGAAGTGACAACTGCCCCTGCAAAGATAAAATCCTCGCCAAAAATCTAAAGTATCGTCTTGACTTTCTGCCTCGGATTCCATTTTGTATATTTATTATTGGAAACCCCTCCTGCTTCAGCTGTCACTGCTAGGACCTGTGTCAAGGGTAGCGACCTGGGGGATTCCCTGCGGCAAAGTGTGTCCTGCCATGCAGCGGCTCCGGTGAAGACAAGGGAGCCCTTACACTCCGCTCCCCGACATAGGTCACACCAACCCTAAGCCAATCCCAGAGTTGAGAAGTAATTAGAGAAAAGAATGATATAATAGAAAGATTTGCCCATCTTCATTTGTTGGATCCACTCCTAGTTTTGGCTTTCAAATTCTGATGCAAAATACTAATTATAATATTGTTGTGTAGAAATGGCCTAAATAAAGGAGCTGTCCATAAGAAAAAGGCTGTATTGTTTAATAGAAGCGCTGCCACTCTTCTCTATGGGCTGTTCAGTATTTTAACTCATTCCCATTCAAATAATGGCCTAAGCTGTAGTACCAATGTCAGGGCACGTGCCATGAGACAACATTCGGTTCACGGGCACACTTATCACCTGGTCCCCAGCACCCCTCGTGCCGTGGTCCAGGTGTCTGGCTGCAGGTGCGTCTGCTCTAGGCTTCCTTCTCACTGCGGTGATACTCATCTGGCCCCGTCCTGCTTCCTGCCAATACTGGGCGCTCCTCTGTGACCTCCTGCTGCGAGATGCACCTTCCCCTGGCGGTCTGGATTTAAAGGGCCAGCGCACAACAGGTAATATTTCCTCTACTAATGCCCTTTGGGCAGGGGCTTTTTAGGGATTCTGCTTCCTATCACCCGCGCCCAGTTGTTGGTGTCTGTTCCCTAGTGTTGTCCTGTTGTGCACTCCCTAGTGAATCCTATTTACACTACCGTCTGCGTTCCTGGTCCTGTCTACGTCTAACCTGTCTGACCATCGTCTGCTATGTGCTGTTCCTGCCTAGTCTGTCCATCTTAGCTTCTGCTTCACATTCCGGCCGCCTCTGTTCTACGCCAGGGCTCCCCAACTCCGGTCCTCAAGTCCCACCAACAGGTGATGTTTTCAGGATCTCCCGCAGAATGCACTGACAATAATGAAATCACATGTGCAAAGCCAGAAAACATGACCTGTTGGTGGGCTTTGAGGACTGGAGTTAAGGACCCCTGTTCTACGCCTCCTGCTTTGGCTCTCACTGCTAGGACCTGCGTCAGGGGTAGTGACCTGGAGGATTCCCTGCAGCAAAGTCTGCCCTGCCTTGCGGCGGGCTCCGGTGAAGACAAGGGACCCCTTAGGCTCAACTCCCCGGCGTAGGTCATACCAACCATACGCGATAACCAGGAGATCCACCTTCCATTCCTAGTGCCATCTTGATAACCTTTACTATTTTGCCATAGGCAAACTTAAACTCTATCAGTTCTCTATCTATAAAACACAAAAACTTAACTTTTATTATGTATAACTCTTAACCTCTATACACACTATTTTAAAAACCTGATTTCTAACTTTACCATTTAACCCTTTCTACTTCTGAAGGAAGGAATAGCTCCTTTTCTATTATCAAGTCTGGTGGAACACCACCTATTAACAGGAGGTTAATATCTTGATAACCAGACACAGACTATGCACAAGAAGTGCTGCTGTTTCTGGGGAAAAAGAAACAGAATTTTTTTTCTTAGAAAACCACTATAAGAATGGTGGTATAGGCTGAATCATTTGAGTATTAGCGGTCTATATTATACTTTTGCATGGGGGCCCTCTTCTTCCTGTGCTAGTCCCTTGAAAAACAAATTGTCTTTTGATGCATCGGGTTCTAAACCACTGGTATGAGCGGTCTGCAGGTCTGTTAAGTACCCCCATTATTATTATAGCTGTCATAGCTAATATTGGATGGATGCACTTATGTTGTACACAGTGGCTATATATCCTGTATATCCAAGGACATTATTACTGTTTAGAGTCAACTGCAGAGATTTTAGCAATTTCCTAGTTACAGATGAATGCTACCTGACTTGGAAATAAGACAAGCAGATGTTTCTTGTGCCATTAACAATTACATATAGAGATACACTTGCTGCTCTGATATTTCACTGTAACTATTTTTGGAAATAGTAAATTAATGCATCTGTCGTTTATTAGGGAGCCTTGTCTGGAGCGGCCTAATTGCTATTTGATGCAGTGAATTTTGTGCTTTTAAAAGGCGCTACTAAAAGAGGAAATCTGTCTACCGGTACCTGATTTTATCCTTAATTTATTCTGATTCTGCAAGAAATCCTGTTGCCTCTGTGAGTACATTATTTACTCTAATTATAATCTCCAGATAATAAAGAGTAAAAGGGGCAATTTTTGAGTGCTTCCACCACCAAAGGGCGCCACTATCTAGTTTTCTCCAGCCCTTCCCTTACTTGGCATAATGAAGCATTAGGCTATGTCTACACAGCAAATGTTAAAATGCTGTCCAAAATTCGATGACATTTTAACATCGCTGTACCATGGTTTTTGGTGCTGGTTTGCGCTAAAAACCGCAGTCGGTTTTCAGATTTCCCACCAGTCCAGTACATTGACTGTACGGTAATCCAACGGGACTCCGCCGGAAGATAGAACATGTTCTATCTTCTGGCGGTTTTGAAATCCCAAAATAGAAAATCCATAATGTTTACAGTGGGTACGAAAAGTATTCAGACCGCTTTAAATTTTTCACTTTTTTGCTCATTAATGTACACTCTTCACTCCATCTTGAAAGAAATAAAACTGAAATGTAGATATTTTTGCAAATTTATTCATCAAGAAAAACTGAAATACCACATGGTTATAAGTATTCAGACCCTTTGCTGTGACATTCATATTTAACTCATATGCTGTCCATTTCCTTCTGATCCTCCTTGGGATGGTTCTACTCCTTCATTGGAGTCCAGCTGTATTTAATTAAACTGATTGGACTTGATTAGGAAAGGCACACACCTGTCTATATAAGACCTCACAGCAGGGGCGTTGCTAGGGTCCCAAAACATCCGGGGCCCGGGCCCTTTGTGTTAAGTTTTGCTCAGTAGGGCGGAGTTCACACGTAATTTTTCACGCCCTATTGTGCACTGCGGCATGTGTTTTTACAGAGAAAAAACTGTAGCCAGAGCGACGCTCTGATATTTATTCTCCCCAGAACAGGTAATAATGAATTACCATAATATCAGCCCGTAAGTCGGGCGTATTGAATCGCAATTACGCGCCAAAGTACGGACCGACATTACGTGGGGTGAACATACACAGTGTTTTTGTGGGGCATAACTGTGCTGTAATACGCCCAAAGTGCGCCCCGCAAATACAGTAAAATCATAGCGGTGAGGGCTCTGGTTACTGGTTGTTTTCCCTGCACACAGAACCCACCCATAAAAATAAGTGACGTGCCACAGGGGGAAAAGTGAAAGTGGACGGGAGGTGGCCGGAGCACAGCTGAAGTTATCTGCTGGAGAGCACGTACTTTCAACAGCAGACGTATAGCGGTGCGCACAGGTACAGGCCACTATACGCTGTGTGAACATACCCTTAGGACATGTTCACATGGCGTACTGCCGCATGTACTCTACACGCCTCAAAACTCTGTGCGTTTTGGAAGTGTGTGCTGTTCAGGGGGGGCCGGCTCCACTCACTACAATGTTCAGTGGTGCGTAAGTGCCACAGAGTGACCTGTCTCTTCTCTCCCCAGGCGTACGATATGATCCCATTGTACGCTCAAGGAGACAGACATAATTCATAGTTCTCTATGAGAGCTATGAATTACCGTAATTGTGGGGCGCATATTGGGTGTATTGATGTGCACATACGCCGAAAAATGCACCCTGCAATTACGCCGTGTGAAAACACCCATAGTCTGGCTGCGGCAGCTCAAACCATACCACACCCTTACATATGACAGGTATAAAACAAAATATTCAAATATAATTCAGCATCCGGGTGTAGTCTACATGTGTATGGGACACACAGGCAGGATTATGTTTTAGTGACGTGAATGAGGCGATATTGTGGATATGTGTGTATACAGTACATACACATTTACATGTACACACATACATACACATATATATGCACACATACATGTATACACACATGTATACACACACAAGTATACACATACACAAGTATACACATACTCACACATATATATACTGTAAGCTCGGTGGTACAGCGAAGTCCCAGGGCAAATGGAGACACAGACAGCCTTGTAGCAAAAGCACGGTTCTTGTCCGGCGTTTATTGTGCAGATGGCAGCCCAAAACGAATGTCCATACAAATAATACACAAAATAAACTCCTGCTCGTCCGAGCACTAACTAAACAAATGTAGTCCTTACTATCAGCTTGTAGCTTGGAACTTGTGGTGTAGACTCTCAGGCCCAGCTTCCTGGCCTGTAACTGCAGACACCCCCACAGTCAGCTGACTAGCTGACTTATACAGCCAGACGAAACCCTGGCACTGGAACCTGGGGGAGCAGCCACCCACCCAACTCTTTGACTGCTCCCGGTAAAAGCCGGACCCGGACTAAGCTGTTTCCACAGCTAAACTACTTTGATAAACATGTGCCAACCGCCTAATGCAGCTGATACAAACGAAGTGCCGGCTTCTACCTCACCGAGGCCAGGTCTCTCGGTGACCTGTATTACTCTCACCATACCTGAGCGAGAACCCTGGGGCCTATGTATACCCCGTTTATCACCTTGCCCTTCGGGGCCTTATATATCCCCCCCCCCCCTCTGCTCAGACCGGTGGGGAGGAGCACATTGTGCCTTCAGACAAAATAAACGTGACAACGCGTCCGCAATGCCATGCTGAGATCCAGGACGATGTTCCACATAGAACTTGTAGTCCTGTAAGGCAAGAAACCACCTGGTAACCCTAGCATTTTTGCCTTTATTCCTGGGCCATCCATTTTAAAGGTGAGTGATCGGTGACAGCCTAAATTGTCTGCCCAGCAAATAGTACCTTAAGGACTCAATCGCCCACTTAAGAGCCAGGCACTCTCTCTCTATTATGGCGTAATTTTTTTCCGCCGACGTTAACGTCCTGCTCAGGTAGACTACTGGGTGTTCTTCACCATTAACTACCTGTGACAGGACTGCTCCTAGACCAACATTAGAGGCATCTGCCTGTACTATAAATTCCCTTTTAAAGTCGGGTGCAATTAACACTGGCCTCTTACATAAGACCTCTTTTAACTTCTGGAAGGGGTTTTCTTCTGACTTCTCATCCCATTTTATCCTATTGGACTTAGCCCCTTTTGTAAGGTCTGTCAGGGAGCTGCGATGGTGGCAAAATTTGGGACAAACCTTCGATAATATCCCAGCGATCCCTAGAAAAGCTCTCACCTGTTTTTTTGAGAGGGTTTTGTGGCCACTTTTTAATAGCCTCGACTTTGTCCATTTGTGGTTTAATAACCCCACGTCCAATATTGTACCCAAAGTAGCGAGCCTCCTCAAGGCCAATCGCACACTTTTTGGGGTTTGCCGTCATACCAGCCTCCCGGATGGAGTCTAACACTGCCTGGACCTTATGTAGATGCGACTCCCAGTCTGGGCTAAAAATGACCACATCATCTAAGTAGGCTGCTGCATATGCTCTGTGGGGCTGTAGGATTATATCCATAAGTCTTTGAAAAGGGGCTGGGGCCCCATGTAGGCCAAAAGGGAGTACTACGTACGAAAATGGCCATCAGGTGTAGAAAAAGCAGTTTTTTCTTCTCGCCTCCTTGGTAAGTGGCACCTGCCAGTACCCTTTGGTCGGTCAAGGTGGTAATATATCTTGCAGGGCCCAGACGTTCAATCAATTTGTCCACCCTTGGCATGGGATGGGCGTCAAAGTTTGACGCCTCATTTAACCTCCGGAAGTCATTACAAAACCTGAGAGTGCCATCGGGTTTAGGGATGAGACAATGGGACTTGACCACCCACTTTTTGACCTCTCTATAACTCCCAAGGCTAACATTTTCTGTCCCTCCTCTGAGAAGCCTTCCTCTGAGCTTCTGGCACACGATACGGCCTCAGCCTCATCTTTTGGCCATGGTCTGTCAAAATATCATGCCTCAAAAATATTTGTCCTACCTGGTAATTCTGAGAAGTTCTCTCTATTCCTCTGCAGGAACTCTCTGACCTCTTGTACCTGAACTGCTAATAATGACGTGATATACGGACCTGGGGTAACTCATTTGCTGGGTACTTTTTTGGGCCCCACCCTGTCTGCTGTAAAAACCTCTCTGTCCTTTCCAGGGTTTTAGTAGGTTGATATGGTAAATTTGTAAGGGCTTTCTTCTCCCTGGCTGTATACCTTGTAATTTACCTCGTTTAAACTTTCTCCTGACCTCATAGGGACCTTGCCACTTAGCGAGGAATTTTACTCTCCATGGTCGGCACAAAACCAACACCCGATCACCTGTTTAAATGACCTGACCCTCGCAGACCTATTGTATATTCTGGCCTGTGCTTCCTAAGCTTGCTGCATGTGTTCTTTTACGATTGGCATAACTGCCGTAATTCTGCCTTGCATGTCTGCTATGTGGTCTATAACACTGCGGTGGGGGGTTTTGCTCTGTTCCCAGGTTTCCTTAGCCATGTCTAACAGCCCTCGGGGATGCCTACCATACAGTAGCTCAAATGGGGAGAAACCCGTGGACGCCTGTGGGACCTCTCTGATGGAAAACATTAAGTGGTAAACAGACGGTCCCAGTCTTTCCATCTTTGTCCACTCCCTTTTTTTAAGCTTTCCCTTTTAGATTTTCGGTTAAACTGTTCTACCAGGCCATCCGTCTGGGATGGTACACGGACGTACGCAGATGGGTGATATTCAGGACCTACATAGCTCTTTGGTAATTTTTGACATAAAGGGCATCCCTGGTCTGTCAAAATCTCTTTAGGGATCCCGGGGTTCTGGTGAACATCTGAAACAGCTCACGTGCGATGAACTTTGGATGACGTTTTTCTAAAGCGGGATGGCTTCAGGGAAAACGGGTGGCGTAATCAGCACAATTTAATATGTGCTGGTGCCCTTCTTGCAGACTTTGGGAGGGGCCCTACTAGGTCCATGGCTATCCGCTCAAACGGGCCTAAATGATGGGTAGTGTAACCGGGTTTACGAAATTGTGGCCGTGGGGCATTAATTTGGGCCTCGGGCAGGACTGGCAGAAGTCCTCTATGGCCTTATAAAAACCCTGGCCAGAAGAAATTTCCGCTCGATACGTTCCCTTGTTTTTGCTACCCCTAGGTGCCCACCCAGCACATGGGGAAAGACCCAGCTCCCAATACCCAGCGAAAAATGCGATGGGGCACCACCAGCTGCTCTATGACCTCAGTCGAGTCTTTTTTAAACTATATAGGAGGTCATTTTGGACTGCAAAATGGGGGTACACCAACTCAGTGTCAGGGTCTTGGATGGCGCCATTGATGACCTTAACACTTTTAAAGGCATTCACTAAGTTAGGGTCCCTTAATTGCTCGGGAAACCCAAAATTTCCCCTGGCAATTTGCAAACTTGAGAACTCAATCTCAGGGGGAGTTTCATCTGAGTCCCCTGCCAGGACCTCCAGAGGAAAATCACCCGTATTCGGGGCCGCATTTGATATGACATGGTTATACACATTAGACGGATGACGGACTTACAAAACCCTGTTTTGCTTATTTTTCCCACATGTTCCAGAACATGGAAAGTCCCGTCCCTACAATAAAATTGTTTTGCAAGTTCTTGTACAACACCCACTTCATGGCTCACCGACCCCAGGAAGTCTCCACCATGACCACGGCCGTGGGATAGTCCTTAATGTCCCCCATGATACAAAAAACTCCCAAGCAGCGGGTCTGGATTTTTTGCTGCAGGTACCAGACTGGCTTGGACTAAAGTCACTAGACTCCCGAGTCCATGGGGAGCCGTTTCTGGATGACCTCCACTCTGACAGGGCACACCTGCCGGTCACCCATATTGTCCCTGTGGCAGCGTAAGCAGGCCGGCATAATACGACCTGCGCCTTCCCAAGCACAAATCCAGGCTCATTTTGGAGAGGGCAGTTAGCAGCCACATGTCCCAGACCCTGGCAGCGCCAGCAGACTACATGGCCATGAGGCCTAGTAGTAAAGTCCTTTTTGGGACTTGGCATCCATTTACCGGTGCGCTCTGACAGCGTGCCACCCTCCTTGCTGTACAGTCTCGCCCCCATAGTAATAGGAACAGTCTTACCAGCTGATGGTCTTCTCTGGTTCCCTGGGACATTCAAGTCCTGTAGGAAGTCCTCTGTGGCAGTAAAATGCTCCACGACGGACACCAGCTCATCCACGCTTTTTGGATCGGTGTACCCTAGGCAGCTTTGAATCCTAACAGGCAGGGCCCGTTCGACGATCTGTGCGGACGTCAGCTCCTCTGGCTGCAGCCACGTGCTTGTCAGATGGAACAGGTCATACATCTGTGACCGCGCAGGTTTTTGCGGGTTGTATTCCCAAGAGTACACACGCTGTGCCCGAACAGCCAAGGTTACTCCGAGCCGAGCCAGGATCTCTCCCTGGAGCTTGGTAAGGGCTTGGCATCCTGGACCCGTAAATCAAAGTTGCCTTCTGGGGTTCTCCCGTCAGAAAGGGGGCCAGCACGTCCCCCACTGGTCTTGGGGTAGTTGCTCCCTCTCAGCGATCCTCTCGAACGTCACAGATAGGCCTTGACGTCATCCTCGGCCGTCATTTTCCTGAGCGCGCTCTGCACGAGTTGTCGGGGTGCCGTCTGCAACCCCTGAGTCACCACTGGTCTTTCTGTCAAGGCTTGTATCTGCTGTTGCAGGGACTGATTCACCTGTTGCTGCTCCTTAGCCACTCTCTGGTGAACCTGGCCAACAGCAGGTTGGTTTCACTTTTCGCCTTTATGGCTTCCTCATGCACACGTCGTTGCTGGGCGTTTGTTTCTTGCTGCGCAGTAAAGGCTTGTTGCAGGGGGAGGTTTGACTGCACCAGCGTTTTTTATAGTTCCTCCATGCTCCCATCCGGTTTTTGACCCTGTGGCCGCTTTTACCCCAGGACAATTGGGGTTTTCCAGCAACTGTCGTTAAACGGGTGTAAGTCTCCACAAGAGTACAGTCTCTTAAACTTATGCCCACATCCTCCACCAACTTGTAAGGGGGTAAGCTCGGTGGTACAGCGAAGTCCCAGGGCAAATGGAGACACAGACAGCCTTGTAGCAAAAGCACGGTTCTTGTCCGGCGTTTATTGTGCAGATGGCAGCCCAAAACGAATGTCCATACAAATAATACACAAAATAAACTCCTGCTCGTCCCGAGCGCTAACTAAACAAATGTAACCTTACTATCAGCTTGTAGCTTGGAACTTGTGTGTAGTCTCTCAGGCCCAGCTTCCTGGCCTGTAACTGCAGACACACCCCCACAGTCAGCTGACTAACTGACTTATATAGCCAGACGAAACCCTGGCACTGGAACCTGGGGGAGCAGCCACCCACCCAACTCTTTGACTGCTCCCGGTAAAAGCCGGACCCGGACTAAGCAGTGTTTCCACAGCTAAACTACGTTGGTAATCATGTGCCTACCGCCTAATGCAGCTGATACAAACGAAGTGCCGGCTTCTACCTCACCGAGGCCAGGTCTCTCGGTGACCTGTATTACTCTCACCATACCTGAGCGAGAACTCTGGGGCCTATGTATACCCCGTTTATCATCTTGCCCTTCGGGGCCTTACAATACACACATGTATACACTTATACACACACTTATACACACACACACACACTTATACACACACACGTATACACATACACACACACATATACACACACACATATATACATGCACAGACATATATCCATTCAGTTCACATTCATGTTGTTTCACTCCTATTATATTATCTAGCATTGGTCTCTACAGTGAGGCTACTCACTCACTTGAGACCCTTCATAATACGGACACCTGTGGGAGCTGTTGCTGACACCATAATGACATCACTGTAGCTGCAGACAGGAGATGGTGTGGGACCCGGGAGCACGGCATGTGTGAGGCTCAACTTCCTGACTCTTGTGCTGGACGTGGCTGCAGGGCACAGAGTCAGGAACTTCAGTGAGTGAGCAGCCGGCGCCCCTCCCCCCTCCTAAGCACCTGACACCCCGGGCAGTCAGCCTGCCTCCCTGCAGGCTGGTACAACCCTGAGCTGTATGTGCATCCAGAGGACACAAATACAGCTAAACAGATCGTCAGCTCTGCAGCCACACAGCAGCTGCCGACGATCTGAAGTTCGGGGCACAGGCAGGTTTATTCGGGGCTTGTGCCCCGAACAATACTGCCTAGCAACGCCCCTGCCTCACAGCTCACAGTGCATGTCAGAGCACATGAGAATCATGAGGTTTAAGGAACTGCCCAAGGAGCTCAGAGACAGAAATGTGGCAAGGCACAGATCTGGCCAAGGTTACAAAAGAATTTCTGCAGCACTCAAGGATCCTAAGAGCACAGTGGCCTCCATAATCCTTCAATGGAAGAAGTTTGGGACGAGCACAACTCTTCCTCGACCTGGCTGTCCAGCCAAACTAAGCAATCGTGGGAGAAGAGCCTTGGTGAGAGAGGTAAATAAGAACCCTAAGATCACTGTTGTTGAATTCCCGAGATGCAGTAAGGAGATGGGAGAAAGTTCCACAAAACCAACTATCACTTCTGCCTCCACCAGTCGGGGCTTTATAGCATACCGACGGAAGCCTCTGCTCAGTGCAAGACATATGAAAGCCGCATACAGTTTGTAAAAAACACATGAAGGACTCCTATGAGAAATAAGATTCTCTGGTCTAATGAGATGAAGATTGAACTTTTTGGTGTTAATTGTAAGCAGTGGAGAAAACCAGGCATTGCTCATCACCTGCCCAATACAATCCCAACAGTGACACATAGTGGTGGCGGCATCATGCTATGGGGGTGTTTTTCAGCTGCAGGGACAGGACGACTGGTTGCAATTGAAAGAAAGATGAATGCAGCCGAGTACAGAGATATCCTGGATGAAAACCTCTTCCAGACGCTCTGGACCTCGGACTGGGCCGAAGGTTCTTCTTCCAACAAGACAATGACACTAAGCACACAGCTAAAATAACAAAGCAGTGGCTTCAGAACAACTCTGTGACCATTCTTGACTGGCCCAGCCAGAGCCCTGACCTAAACCCAATTGAGCATCTCTGGAGAGGCTTGAATATGACTGTCCACCAACATGCACCATCCAACCTGAGGGAACTGGAGAGGATCTGTAAGGAAGAATGGCAGAGGATCCCCAAATCCAGGTGTGAAAAACTTGTTGCATCATTCCCAATAAGACTCATGGCTGTACTAGCTCAAACAGTCCTTCTACTCAATACTAAGCAAAGGGTCTGCACACTTAAGACCATGTGATATTTCAGTTTTTCTTGTTTAATAAATTTGCAAAAATATCTACATTTCAGTTTTTTTCTTCATGATGGCAGGGGGGGGGGGGGCAGAGTGTACATTAATGAGCAAAAAATGAACTTTTTTGATCTTACCAAATGGCTACAATGAAACAAAGAGTGAAAAATTTAATGGGGTCTGAATACTTTCCGTACCCACTGTAGAATACAGCACAGATTTTATATTGCAGGCTATGGGCAAAGAATTACAGTTGGATTTTTGCAGAATCTAAATATTGAATTTACTTAAAAATCTGACTGTAATCCAGTACTGTGTAGACATAGCCAAAGGGTTTTAAAAAAATTAAAGTACAACAATATAAAGCAGATAATGTGATTTTAATCATGCACAATGGCTGGGTTATGGTGGAGTTACACAATGCATTTTTGAAAAAACTTAAGCATTTTTATTAGCATTTTTTCAAGCTTTCAGCAGCCAGATGTTAGCTGGAAGTCAGTAGCCAAATATGAAATGCAATACAGACATTGCTTTTTACTTTGTATCATTTTTGTTCACTTGTGGTGCTTTTTGGGCAGTTTTTTCTAAATGCTTCATGCTCTAGGTGTAGCATTTTTTTTGTCTAATTTCTTTTCACCATAGATCTCCAGTTTTTCTTTTTTCATGCACAAAAGAGCTCATGTGTTCATGAATATTGAGTCTTTCAATGACTTTTTTGTAGCATTTTTCCACAATGCAAATCATGCGATGGATCACATGATTTGTGATTGGAATAATGCACCAGAAAAAAATGCATCAAAAACACACATAGAATTTTTGCAAAACGTCCTACAAAAGCTGCATGAAAAAATAAATGATGCTTAAAAAGCACACCATTTTTAAGCATCTTTTAACCAAAAATAATCCATTCAAAATAGTGTAAAGCCAGCCTTGTGACTTCATTTTGTGAGGAACAGTTGTAGGACTATAACAGAGGTGCATGGGGCCTTACCTGTATCAACATATTGGTCCATATGAATTACACAGAAGGAAATCTTGGTATGCTCCATCAGAACCCATATGTTGAAAGGTATAGAATATCTCGGTACATACAGCACCCAGAAGGGCTTGCATAGCAGCACATGGTGGCTATATAGCATGATACTCAGTAGCCATAACACAGTGTTTCTCAACTCCAGTCCTCAAGACCCACCAACAGGTCAAGTTTTCAGGATTTCCTCAGTATTGCACAGGTGATATAATGATTGTCAGTGCATGCTGCACAGGTGATATAATTATTGTCAGTGCATTCTGTGGGAGATCCTGAAAACATGACCTGTTGGTGGGGCTTGAGGACTGGAGTTGAGAAACACTGCCATAACACATCCGTGCACTACTGCACAAACTCTTTGCACATAGCTCTGTTGTTTGCATGAGCCCTAATTGAATATCAAGATCTGTGGAGCTATTCTACATACAGCTCCAATGACCTTTCTTACTGCAGTTACTAGCACTGCTGCAAACAAAAGAAAAAAACCTAGTGTGCATACCCTCTGGCTGAACAAGGGATCAGACGTGTTGAAATTCCCCCAAATCAGTATTCATTGGGGAGTGGTGCAGGTGATCTACAGACAATTATCTGCTATGTTATGTTCAATGTGTATCATGTGACTGCACCTCGAAAGGAGGCCCCTATTCATTTTTGGTCCAAGCACCTCCCCCAACCTTAATCCAGTTCTGAATTCAGTAACTGTAAACTGATCTAATTTCATCCTGTTGCTTAAAGAAGAGCTGTTACTTCTCATGATGCCTATTTTAGCAAATCCTTGTGTTCCAGAATTGTTATTTCCCAGGGAGCATATTCTCTGTGTTATGCTGTTCCTCTATTATTCCTTCTAGAAATATTACTGAACCTGTCAACTGGGTGTTACCATATCATGTTGTAGGGGGGGGGGGGTGTCCCTGCACACACTGACTTTGTCAGCACTGACTGGAAAATATCATACTATGCAGGTATACGCCCCCTATTGGTTACACCCAGCTGACAGATTCAGTAATAAATGTCTAAGAGGAATAACAAGAACTGCATACCACAGAGATCTAAGGAAAGATTCTCCATAATTGTCATTTCATGGGGAACGTAAGTATTAGCTAAAACAGACATGTCAGGAGATGTCACAAGTCCTTTATTGCCTTTCGGCTGCACTTGGACCTCCCTGTGAAATCAATGGAAGACATCCAAATCGGAGAGGTTTCAGGGCTTATTCTTCAGATAGGTGCAGAACCCAAAGGTGAGACCAGCATCTATCACATATTGATAACATGTCTTATAGAGATCCACTAATGTGTATGGTAGGAATTCATCAGCTATGACAGAAGACAACATAAGTGGAGGTCTATGAGCTCATACTCTTGAGAATCCTTTATCTTAACAGACTGGTATACCTAACCCTGTCAATGCTGCTTGGAGCTTTATAGCATTGAAAGATGACCCACATAATAAAACCTCCATGTGCTTCATTAGCCTTGTAGTGTTGTGTTGGAGAGCATCAAACAAGCCTTTCATTTCTACCTGTCATTAGTTGTTTACCCTTGGAAACCCCATAGTATTTTTTTAAATTTTTAGTTATATATGGGATAGAATATGTAAAATAGCTCCACGGACCTTGATATTCAATTAGGGCTCATGCAAACAACAGAGCTATGTGCAAAGAGTTTGTGCAGGAGTGTTATGGCTACTATCATGCTATACAACCATAATGTGCTGCTATGCAAACCCCCTTCGGGGGTGCTGTATGTACGAATTTTCTATCCCCTTTCAACATATGGGTTCTGAGGGAGCATAAAAGATTTCCTTTTTGGGAATTCATATGGCCAATTTGTAATAAGGAAGGCTCCTGCACCTCTTTTTTTGTCCTACAACTGTTCCCTCACAAGGGAAATCTGTAAAATTTGGATGGATGTAGATAAAGAGATAAAACTTCTACATAGCTATTTTAAAATATAGGTAGTATACCTCAAGGCCACTTTTTAGGTACCCCTTCAAAATGCCTTTAACATTTAATTTCTAATCAGCCAATCACATGGGGGCAATCAGTGCTTTAGGCATGTAGACTGGTCAAGAAAAATCTCCTGCAGTTCAAACCGAGCATGTATGGGGAAAAAAGGTTTTATTTGAGTTGCCTTTTGAACGGTAGGGTTGTTGGTGCCAGAAGGGCGGGTCTGGTATTTCAGAAATGTGATTCCTGGGATTTTCAGCAAAACCCATCTCTAGGGGTTTTCAGGGGAATGGGCCGAAAAAAAAAAAACTTCCAGGAGCGGAAATCTGTGGGGGAAATCCTTGTTGTGCCAGAGGGCAAAAAGGGGAATGGGAAGACTGGTTTGAGTGATAGAAAGGCAAAAGGACTCAAATAGCCAACCCCTTACAACCAAAAGGGAGGCGAAGAGCATTTGAACGCACAAGTACGGGGGAAATTGAGGGAGAGGGTACACAGCAAAGACCAACCGGGTTTCCGCTTCTTTTACTAAAAAACAGGGAAATGAGGGTCCAATTTGCCCAAGCCTCGAAATTGGAAGTAAAATTGGAAAAAATTGCTGGGGCTGATGAGTCTCGGGTTTCGCTGCGCATTCGGATGGTAGGTCAGAATTTGGCGTCACAACATGAAAGCATGGATCCATCCCGCCTTTTTTTTTCAACGGTTCAGGCTGGTGGTGGGGGTGTATGGTGTGGGGGAAAAATTTTTTGGCACTCTTTGGGCCCCTTGGACCAATTTAGCTCATTGCAACACCTTGTAATCCCATGCACGAAGAATTGAGGAGTTCTGAAGGCAAAAGGGGGGCCCCAAACCCTTTTAGCATGGTGTACCCCAATAAAGTGGCCGGGGATGAGTATGTATGTTGTATGTAGTATTATGTATGTATGTATATATACGATTGGGGACTCTTCTATATATATATTTTATATATATATTTATTAATATATATATTATTTAAAAATATATATATAAATCTATAGATAGAGTATCCTATACAGTATATAATATATTACATACATATTTAATATAAGGGAAATTTTAGTGATGTTTCTATACGTGTGTGTGTTGTGTGTGTGGTGTATAATATATAATTTATATTATATATAATATTATATATTTTATATTATGTGTTGGGTAGATAGTGTATTTCCCTATTATCTACTCATCATTATATATAGATATATATAGATAGATACTGTATAGATAGATAGATAGATAGATAGATAGATAGATAGATAGATAGATAGATAGATAGATAGATAAAACCACAGCAGCACTGACCAAAATCTAGAAAAAATAGAAAAAAAGTGTGGTGCTAGTAGTGTTGAGTCTGGTCTAAGGCTCAATATTTAGACATCTATAGAAAAAAAATTACCGCTACTCCTACAGGTAACGGTGAAGAAACATAATCTTATAACTTATGGAAATAAACACAGAGTTTCTTCACCGTTACCAGGAAAAGTGCTAACATTTTTTCCATGGATGTCTAAGTTTTGAGCCTTTGACCATGCTCAGCACTACTAGCACCTCACTTTTTTTCTATTTTTTCTAGATTTTGGGCAGTGCTGATGCGGTTTCCTATTTTTTTAAATATATTGATACGTATCTATGTATATAGATAGATAGATAGATAGATAGATAGATAGATAGATGCATTTTATATATAGGTTCCGAGTGCTGAATTGACATTACGGTTTTCTGCTCACATACCGTCCTCTAGCAGCCCATCTTTTTTCTCTATGGGATTATTCAATGAAGTAAATGAGTGCTATTCTGGAATAAAAATAGACAGATAACAATGGGATAGGAATATACACAAGTAGGTTTTGTCCATACATCTGCTACCACTGAAAATGTGACCTACAGTCTTTGTTGTAAAGGTGGTATAAACCAAATTTGAACCAAAACGTAGGAATCACTCTTCAAGTTTGGAGAAACCTGTTTTAGATAAGGGAAATAAAGTGTTCCTGTATAATCTGATAACTTTTCAGAATAAGCTGTTGTACATGTACACTAAGAGCAGCTCTGTTTCAGAGCGGGGCCGGACGTGGGGCGCAGCCCTGGAGGGAGGCCCCACATGACACGGCGCGCCGACTCCAGCGGGGGGGACAGGGGAAGTGTGACGCGCGGCGCATGGCGTGTGACGTGCGGCGCGTGATGCGGGACGCTTGACGCGCGGTGGGGAGGGGCGGGGTATATAACCGCCGCCCCGCGCCGTGCGGGAACAGTCTGGCGAAGAGACACGAAAGAGAGTGGTGTCCCTGTGCTGTGCGGCGCGGGTTTGGGCAAGATGGCTGCGGTGGAGGCTCTTTTGGAGCAGCTCAGGAAAATTTGCTGGCGACGGGGGGACAAGTGTTGGCTGGAACAGCAGGTGCAGGGAGCGTTAGGGGGAAGGTCCGTGGCCTTACCCCTGCCTCACTGGGGACATTGCTGGGGCCTCGGGGCACCTCAGGGGGCCAAAAACTAGGCCACCAACGAGCTGACCCCGGATGTTACCCCCAAGAGCGCCGTATGCACCGGCAGACCCCCTAAACGGGACCCTTCAGGCCGAGGGAGCAGGCAGTGGCTCGTGACCCCCCGCTCGGTCTGGAAGGAATCAGAGAAGGCGGGCGGGCCCAGCGGAGCGCGGCAGCAGCTTACACGGTACTGTGGGGGCAGCTGCTGGGGCTCCTGTCGATGGAGAGACGCTGGAGACGGTGAGCGGTTCTGGCGAGGTTCCGGTCGGGCCACTCACCAGACATCGCAGATGGAGTGGTCGGTCGGCGGTATCGTTGGAGGGGAAACACAGGGACAGCGGCAAAGGATGTCGGTCCGGTGCCAGAGTCAAGAGGAGGTCGGGCGACCATCGACGGTTCCATGGCAGGGGAGAGCATATCGGGGATCCCGTCGTCGCAGATGCGGTCAGTGGTCCGATTAGTTTGGGGAGGCTGAAGAGGCGGGGGAGCAGCTCGAATCAGAGGACAACAGGACTTTCGCTTCAGGGATCGGTCAGCACGGCTGGCGGGATCACAGCTCCCGTGAGGCCGGTGAGTCATGTTCCATGTCTGTGCTGTATCCGCCGGGCGGGATAGGGCAGGGTTTAGGCCCTGGGTCAGGACCCGTTCCGTTGTCCCCGGTTCCGGAATGGCAGGAGTTGGCGGGAAGTATTGGGGAGTTCATGGCCGGTTCCCAGGGCCTATGGTTGATGGTCATCAGGTGTCCACCGGTATCTGCTTGGGGTTCTTTGATGTCGGGTGGAGGGGCTCCCTTCCGGATGGGGGGAGGGGGTTAGCTCGGGCGGGTTGTGCCGGAGTTGCAGTGTCTGTACAGACGGACTTGGGACAAGGTGGATAGCGTAACGCTTGGATGATAGGGGGGAGGGAGAGTTTATGTATGTTTTGAGGGCCGCTGGGCGCGCATTGAAAGGAGGTGAGAGAAAAGATCTGGCAGGAGAGTATGTGAGATCTTTTTCTCTCCTTCCTTTGGAAAAATTCAATTTAGACAAGGGAAAAAGGACGTTTGGTAAGAAGGAGGAGGAGGAGAAAAAGAGATGGCGTTGATACGCAGACGTTTCAAAATTGGTTAAGGCATTTGCAATTCTGGCCAGAAATGTTTGGGGGAAAAAAGCTCCTCAAATTGTTCCGGGTTGTTTTGCTATATGGATGCAATCGGGGAAGCTTATAGAGTGTATGGGAGCCAGGCTTGGCTCCGATACGATGAGCAGTTCCGGAAGCGGAAGGCAGTGCGCCCTTCCATACGCTGGGACCATAAAGATATAGGACTGTGGGTGAAGGTGGCACCGACGAGGTACGGGCATCCTTTCAAGGAGGGCCCGGAGGTTCCGGGCAACAGGGAGGGACCGCTTCAGGTAGCATAATCTCCAAAAATTTGGGAATCTCGCAAGAGAACAAAGAGTGACTTTGATCACTATATTTACTATTTTGCCATAGGCAAACTTAAAACCTATCAGTTTCTCTATCTATTAAAACACTAAAAACGTAACTTTATTATATCTAACTCTTAAACCCCTATAAAACACTATTTAAAAACCTGATCTCTTTTCCCATCATTTAACCCTTTTTGCTTCTGAAAGAGGGAATAACACCCTTTCTATCATTTAAGTCTGGTGGAACCCCACCTAATAACAGGAGAGCCCTTTTATCTATTAGCAAAGTACTAGCTTCAGTAAGGGATCCCAAGTCAACTACTTGGGCAGCGTCCCTACTCTCAAGACACAGAAACCATAAGGCCCCTTGTGAAAACCGTCTGCAGCAGGTGACACTTGTTAGACAGAGATAGAGAAACACAATTTAAAACGTCATGCCTGACCTCGCCGACATGTTTCGCCAGCTAACCTGGCCTTTTATCAAGGCTTAGAGGTCCGATCACATGTGGTCTGAGCTCTCTTCCTTTTATATCATGTTAGGTAAAACACCCCAATACAGGTGCTCACCAATTAGCCATCAGAGAATCCACATAAAGCCCACTCCCCCTTCCGCGCGTGCACACTCATAACATGTCCTGCTAAAGCTGCCACCCTGCTCTCATGAGCCAACAACCTTCAGTCAAATTCGCCATCTCCATAACAGATGGTGAGCACCTGTATGGGGTGTTTACCTAACATGATATAAAAGGAAGAGAGCTCAGACCACATGTGATCGGAAACCCCTAAGGGCCCTTTATAAAGCCAGGTTAGCTGGGAAACATTCGGCGAGGTTTGGCATGACGTTTTTAATTGTGATCTCTCACCTCTGTTACAGTGTCACCTGCTGCAGACGGTGTCACAAGGGGGCCTTATGTGTTCCCTGTGTCTATGAGAGTAGGGACGACTGCCCAAGTAGTTGACTTGGGATCCCTTACTGAAGCTAGTACTTTGCTATAGATATAAGGCTCCCTGTTAATAGGTGGGGTTCCAAACCCGACTTGATGATAGAAAGGGAGTTATTCCCTCTTTCAGAAGCAAAAAGGTTAAATGATGAGGATGAGATCAGGTTTTTAAATAGTGTGTATTTGAGGTTAAAGTTAGATATAAAAAAGTTACATTTTAGTGTTTAATAGATAGAGAACTGATAGAGTTTAAGTTTGCCTATGGCAAAATAGTAAATATAGCGCTTCAGATAGCGGCTCGAACCAACACGGGAGTAAGACTGGTGTCTGTTGGCAGTTCAACGACAGCCAGTGTAGATTCGGGGGTAGTTGTCGCTTCAAGCACATCTGTTCGGTCCCCGTAGCGCGACCTCTCATGGAGCATCCAAATGCTTTCGGCAGGGAAGGGAAAAGGAGCAGGTACTGCGCAGGGGGGGAGACTCCGGTGAGAGTGGCCGCGATGGTACCTTATCTAAATAGGTACCCGGATCAGAGTGCGTCATTGTTGTTGCGTGAGGGTTTCATGGTGGGTTTCAAGATTCCACCACCGGCACATGAGGTGCCGTTTACGTTGAAGAATTTGAGGTCTGCCATGTTGCATCCGGAGGTGGTGTCTGAGAAGCTGGCTAAGGAGGTTCAGTTTGGCAGGTTGGCAGGTCCGTTCACGGAGGGGCCCTGTGCGGGGTTTCATTTGTTTCCCCTTTTGGGGGGGGGTTTCCCAAAGAAAGGGAAACCAAACAATTTTTGTTTGGGTTTACCACTTTTTTTTTCCCAAAGGGTTTACAGTTAATTTACGGGATTGACCCGGGTTTTTGCTCAGTCCCCAGTACACCCTCATTTGGGCACTGCGGGTTTATTTGGGGACGGGGGGTATGTTAAGGGGGCTTTTGATGGCGAAGATCGATATAGAGTCGGCGTTCAGGTTTTTGCCGGTTTATGCGGACACTTTAGGTTGTTGGGGTTTACTGGGAGGGAGTATTTTTTTTCGGGTTTGGGGTTTGCCGATGGGTTGTGCCATTTCCCTTTTTCATTTTTTCGAGTCGTTTTGTTTTCCTTTTTTGGGAAAGGGTGGGAGGGTTTTGGGCCCGGGGTTTCCCGTTTGTTGGCCGGGGGACTTGGGGTTTTTTGGGGTCGCTGCTGGTAACATGCGTGGGGGGCGGGCCAAAATTTTTGGGGTCCCGCTGGCCCCCGGGCAAAACAGGGGTCCCCCCACCACCCTAAATTTTTTTGGGGTTTCAATAGATTTTAAAAGGCGATGGGAAAGCCCGGGTTAAACCCGGGAAAAGGGAAATGATGGCGTTGGGAAAGGGGGGTGTTAAAAGGGCCCTTTGGGGTTAAAGAAGATCACCGTTGGGGAGTTTCAAACTTTGATGGGGAAAAATTTAAAATTTTTGTCCCTATTTTCCCCCATGGGGAGGGTTTTTTTTTTCGAAGGTTGGGGCCCCCGCCAGTCCGGGGTACGAGGGCCGTATCATTTTTTCAGATTGACTCCCGATCTGAAGGGGGACCTTTTGGGGTGTGGCATCCTTTTTTTGGGCAAATCAATGGTCGGGGTCCATTAATTGGGAACCCTGGCCCGTTGGGGTAAAAACGACATTTTATATCTTTTTCGACGCGGGGGTAGGGGGGATACGGGGGGCCCTTTTGTCGGGGGATTGGAGCGGGCCGGTACCTGGCCCCCCCCAGCTTGGGGGGAGGGCGGGGATTGGGGGAGGGGAAACCCGGCGTGTTGAACCCTTTTTTTCCAAATTTTGCTTTCAGTTTGGGAAATTTGGGGGGGAAAGGGTTTCGGAATTTGGAAGGTTTAGATTCCATTTTGACAATTTGGGGGGGGTGCCCGGGCCCTCAACACTCTTTTGGGGTTTTCCCCCCCCAGTGGGCGGTTTTCTTCCCCGGGGGCTATTTTTTGCGCGTCTTGGGGCTGAACTTTTGGTTGTGGCTGTCCACGTGCCGGGGGGTGCAGAACGATTTTGGGTGACCTCTATCTCGTTCAAAGGGGGCAGCGGTTTTTAGTCCCCCGGGTCTGGATGCAGCGGCCATCGGCGTGGAATGCCCCCAAAGGGAAATGTGGAGCGGGGTTTCAGTACCCGGGGGGGGGGGATAATTTTTCAGGGCGTCTGTAACGGGGGGGGCGTTGGGGAATTTTATTCATTTCGTGGGGCTTGTGGGGCACTTTGGGTTTGGGGAAGGCCTTTGGGGCCCATTTCAAAAGGATTTAGGGAAGGGGGGTTTCTCTTTTTGCTTTTATAGGCCACGGGCAATTTAAGGGTGGCCCGGGGTCAAAGGTATCCCGGGTTTATTTTGGGGGGGCTTTTTGGGCTTCAAAAGGTTTCGAGGAAGAGGGGTTGGGCGAAATCTCTCTGGTCCAACCCCAGGGTTTTAAAAGGTTTCAGGCGTGGGGGTGCCGGTGGGGTGGGAGGGGCCCCCCGGGGGTGTTTTTTTTGCGGAGAGGGTTGGGCTTTTCAGTGAGGGTTTTGTATTCATCCCGGGTTGGGGAGGGGGGGGGGGGGTGTTCCGGGTGGCCCTTTCGTTTTTCCTTCTTTGGCGTGTTGGTATTGGGGAAAAAATTTCTCCTAGCAAAAAAGTTGCCCGGGGGGGGTCCGCAATGAGGGAAAGTTCAGCCCCCTGGGAAAACGGGGGTTTAGGGTTGGGTTAGAAAAACTTTAAAACGGATCAAAGGGCAAGGGGGAAAGGGGAGTGAGGCCGGGGGCGCGTTCAGGGGGGGTTGAAAATTTTCCTGTGAGTTGGTTTGGGGCCCGAAACGGAGGCGGGGGCTCTATGCAAATCGGCCCCTTATTGGTGCTTTAGGTGGGTTTATTCTTTTTCGCGATTCCCAATTTAGGGGGGGGTTTTTCAACGTTGTTTGTGGATTTGGGTTTGGACCCTCCAAATTCGCACCCCCCTTTCCTTTTCCTATTGGGGCGGGCGGAGGCGGCTAGTCTGGGGTTTTGGGTGCAGCACCGTAAGGAGGGTTGGTAGGTGGGAGTCAGAAAACGGGTTTCCCGGGTTTTCAAACCCGGCCCCCATCTAGCTCGGGCCCCCCAAGTTTGAAGGGGGGAAGAGGGGAAGAGCAGGGAAAGGGGGAAGGCGATTGCTGATTTTTGGGAAAGGTTTTTTGGCATTTCTTTGTATCTTAAATTTTTTGTGCTTTAATTTTTTAGGTGGGTCCCATCCGGTTTGGTTTTGGGTCTTTTTTGGGGCCCCTCGTTTTGCATTTGGGGGGACAGCGGGGCGGGGTTGGGGGGAAAATGGTCTCCAATTGGGCATCCCGAGGGAGGGGGCAATGGTTTCCCGGGGGATTGGTAAGGGGAAAGGTATGGAAAAAAGGTCTTGCCGGCGTTCCAGGGAAATTGGGCCCTGGGACCACCCCCCGGTTTTGGGTATTCCAAAGTCGGGGGGAATGAAATTTTGGGGGTCGCCCGATAAAGGGGAAATTTAAATTTGGGGCATTTTGCTATTTATTTTTTTGCGGTTATGGAGGTTTTATGAAAGGGGGGGTCCCATATGGGCTGGGGTCCCGGGCGGGCATCATGCGGGTTCGGTTTATTTGGTCTTAACTGTGTGTGGGTAAAAAAAAAATCGTACTGTCCGCGTTTTGTGGGAAGGAACGGGGGGTTTTGGGGTTTTCGTCATTTAAGGGAAATGGAGTCTGAACGCCCCTAGGTTTGGATCTGTGGGGCCCTTAAGTAAATTGGGGGAAGGTTTTGGGGAGAGCGTTGGGGAAATGGTGGGGGGGGCCGGGGTTAAAAAGGGGGTAAGATCGCTTGCTATGGCGGGGGTGGGGGTCCTTTGGAGTCATTTAAAATTGGTGGGAGTCCAGGTTTCGGGTTGGCTCCTTTAAATTTTGGAAATGCCGGTCTGGTTTAAGGGTTTTTTCTCCCCAGGGGAAGGTCCTTGGGAGGGAGGTTTAAAAAGTGGGGAGCCCCCTGAGGGGGTTTTTTGGGGCCCTTGGGCTTGGTGTGTGGCTGAGGGTAAGCTACTTGGGGGATGTGGTGGGAATTGGGCCCCCCCAGGGTTGGTCGGGGGTTATGGGAAAATCCCAAAGGGCCTTTTGCCCCCAAGGGGGTTGGCCCTTTTTAAAAAATTGGTTTTGAGCAGTCCCAATGGGTATTGGGGGGGTTTAAATCATTCGTTTATTTTGTTAATGTTTTTAAAAGGGTTTTGTTTAAAAAATTTGGGTGCGTGGCCAATACAAACAAATTAAAACTCACCGGGCCCCTTTATTAGGTACACCCATGCAGTAAAGGGTTTTGGGCCCCCTTTTGCCTTCAGAACGCCTCAATTCTTCGTGGCATAGATTCAACAAGGTGTTGCAACGATGCTAATTGGTCCCAAAGGGGGCCAAAGAGTGCCAAGATAATATTCCCCACACCATGACACCCCCACAACAGCCTGAAACCGTGATACAAGGCAGGATGTACCCATGTTTCATGTTGTTGACGCCTATTCTGACCCTACCATCCGAATGTCGCAGCAGAAATCGAGACTATCAGACCAGGCAACGTTTTTCCAATCTTCTACTGTCCAATTTTGATGAGTTTGGGGCAAAATGGAGCCTCAGTTTCCTGTTCTTAGCTGACAGGAGTGGCACCCGGTGTGGTCTTCTGCTGCTGTAGCCCATCTGCTCAAAGTTCGCCGTACTGTGCGTTCAGAGATGCTCTTCTGCCTACCTTGGTTGTAACGGGTGGCTATTTGAGTCACTGTTGCCTTTCTATCAGCCGAACCAGTCTGCCCCTTCTCCTTTGACCTCTGGCATCAACAAGGCATTTCCCCCCACAGGACTGCCGCTCACTGGATGTTTTTCTTTTTCGGACCCTTCTCTGTAAACCCTAGAGTTGGTTGTGCGTGAAAATCCCAGGAGAGCAGCAGTTCTGAAATACTCAGACCAGCCCTTCTGGCACCAACAACCATGCCACGTTCAAAGGCACTCAAATCACCTTTCTTCCCCATACTGATCCTCGGTTTGAACTGCAGGAGATTGTCTTGACCATGTCTACATGCCTAAATGCACTGAGTTGCCGCCATGTGATTGGCCGATTAGAAATTAAGTGTTAACGAGCAGTTGGACAGGTGTACCTAATAAAGTGGCCGGTGAGTGTATGTCTCAGAGTCATTATTGGGGAGACATGGGGGGTGAGATGTTCCGGCAGAGATAGGCGCTGCACAGGGTCATGCTTGCAATATGTTATGTATGCGTACATCAGTACTGCTTGCAATATGATATGTATGCGTACCTCAGTACTGCTTGCAATATGATATGTATGCGTACCTCAGTACTGCTTGCAATATGATATGTATTCGTACCTCAGTACTGCTTGCAATATATGTATGCATAGCTCAGTACTGCTTGCAATATGTATGTATTCGTACTTCAGTACTGCTTGCAATATGATATGTATGCGTACCTCGTACTGCTTGCAATATGATATGTATGCATACCTCAGTACTGCTTGCAATATGATATGTATTCGTACCTCAGTACTGCTTGCAATATGATATGTATGCATACCTCAGTACTGCTTGCAATATGATATGTATGCGTACCTCAGTACTGCTTGCAATATGATATGTATTCGTACCTCAGTACTGCTTGCAATATATGTATGCATAGCTCAGTACTGCTTGCAATATGATATGTATTCGTACTTCAGTACTGCTTGCAATATGATATGTATGCGTACCTCAGTACTGCTTGCAATATTATATGTATGCATACCTCAGTACTGCTTGCAATATTATATGTATTAGTACCGCAGTACTGCTTGCAATATGATATGTATGTGTACCTCATTTCTGCTTGCAATTGATATGTATGCATACCTCAGTACTGCTTGCAATATGATATGTATGCATACCTCAGTACTGCTTGCAATATGATATGTATTCGTACTTCAGTACTGCTTGCAATATGATATGTATGCGTACCTCAGTACTGCTTGCAATATGATATGTATGCATACCTCAGTACTGCTTGCAATATGATATGTATGCGTACCTCAGTACTGCTTGCAATATATGTATGCGTACCTCAGTACTGCTTGCAATATATGTATGCGTACCTCAGTACTGCTTGCAATATGATATGTATGCGTACCTCAGTACTGCTTGCAATATGATATGTATGCGTTCTTCAGTACTGCTTGCAATTGATTTTGTATGCATACCACAGTACTGCTTGCAATATGATATGTATGCGTACCTCAGTAAAGCTTGAATTTATGTTTTGCTACATCAGTTTCTGCTTTCAATATATGTATGCGTACCTCAGTACTGCTTGCAATATGATATGTATGCGTACCTCAGTACTGCTTGCAATATGATATGTATGCGTACCTCAGTACTGCTTGCTAAATACACGTGCCCTATAATCAGATTAATATACACTGTATGTCTGTGACTGACAACATTGATGCCATACTAATGCTTTCTATTAGCATTGTACAGAAATGTGACACCTGTTACCTCTGCTCATAATCCCGATAAAGTTAACAGAACTGACATCAAGTATCTCTTCTGATCAAAGGGTTTATGATCAAGCCTTGACCATTAATTCCCCAAACTTGTGCATTACTGTTTTACCGGAGGAATTAATGTGAATCATGTGCTGACCAGGGAAAAAAAGTGACAGATTGTGCACAAAGGGCCAAAGGCTGCGATTTTTTGGGAAAATGATGAGTTTAAAGTTCTTATGCGATGCTTTGCGGGTTAAACTTGAAAATTTTTGCTTTTTTAAAATTACAATTTAGGTCAACAAACCAAATGTAAAAAAGTAGAGAAATGCTAATATAATTGCCAGCTCTAGAAATGATCGAGCACTTTATCCTTTAACCCTGAGTTTAGAAAGTCTGAGCGGTGTGAGATCAAAGATGGCTTGGAACTGTATAATGCTTACCATCTGATACAGAATGCTATTTTTCTAGTACTTGCCTCTGTAGAGAAACTGATGTCATTTTTTTAAAAGATGGCTTGACGCAGGCGTTTAAAACTGCGGGAAATTACTGGGTTTGTCAAGGGCCCAGCCAAAATACATGGGTTTTACGGGCTCCCCCTTCCCAAAGCTCTGAAATCTAAGGGTGTAAACACCCCATTCTGCTGTATAATTACTGCCCGAATAGTACTGCGAAAGGCCCTTGTACACAGCACAGCCTACACTTGCCAAGTAACATGCTGATATTTCCTACATGTGCATTAGATTGGCAGTAAACAACCAAGTAACAGCAACACTTATTATGACGCCCCAAAGCCACTTTCCAGCATCTGCAGATACATTGTAATTGCCCTTTTAACCCTTCTTTCTCAGCATCCACTAAACATAACTGCTTTTCCACGAATGGGTGATAAATTTTTTGATCCCGCGCCCCACAGTCGCTAAAAAGGAATAGGGTGGAGCAGCGGTTAACATTACAAAAAGCCAACTTTTAAGATTCAAAGGGGACACACAGGCACGCCTTCCACCCAAAAATATACTACACCAAGCACCCCCTCTAACCACGCCCCAAACAGCATGCCAACTTTTAAAAGGCAAAAAGGGAAAATTTTCAGGATTGCTTTTATCCATGATGAATATTTGAAGTTGTTTTAATCTCAGTGGGAAGCAATCAGATACTTTTTCGCAAATTTGTCATTTTTGATGCAAAACTGTTTTTTAAATGAAAAAGAGGGAATTTATACGAAAGAGGGAAAGGGGTTAAAAATAGGGGCTGTCCCTCCAAAAAAAGGGGCATTTTGGGGGGTATGTTACACTGGCACCAAAATCTATGGAATGAAGGAAAGGGGGCCCAAACAAAGCAAGAAAGGACAGGGAGTCAGGGAACAGCAATCAGTGTGGGTCCCAGCAATCATACATTTATCACCTAAATGTCTTTCACAACCCCTTTAATTTTAAGGTGGCCCTATAGCAATTGCAATGCCTGGTAGTTATGCTTGAGGATGCATGGCTATTATAGGCGTAACTACTTTAAAGCCCTACATAAACTACAACAGATGACATATGCTTAAAGAGAACCTGTCACATAGTTTTTGCCCCCCCGGGAGGACAGAACAAATAGTGCAGACCCGCTTTTCCAGCGCTGTGTCCCTTATTCTGTAAGATGCAGTAGTTTTCGTGTGTTTAGTGCTCAAATCTGCAGTTTTCAGCTAGGAGAGTCATTCGAAGAGTCCTTCAGAGTGTCAGTTTTTTTTCAAACCCGGCCAATCGGAGGCTAGCCCCACCCACCTCAACTGACAAACCTATTATTTTGAATAGGTAGAAACATGTGAATAACTGTCAGTGGGCGGAGCTAGCCTTTGGTGGGTGGAGCTAACACCTGCTCATGAATAAGATTTAAGAGGTAAATGCTCTAAAACTGCTGCATCTTACAGAATAAGGGACACAGCGCTGGGAACATCAGGTCTGACACTAGCTTGTGCTGCTCTCAAAAAGGGGGGGCACAACCTATGTGACAGGTTCCCCTTAAATCAGTGATTTAAAAAAAAAATAAATAAATAACATTTTTGCTCCATAGGGTAGCATGTCAGATAAAGGTATGAAACCTTTCAAGTATATAGCATTAAGTCAGTGCTGCCCAAAGTGGGCAATATTGCCCTGGTTGTGTGCTGGAATCATCTAACAGGGTGGTAGTAGCCTCAAGTGCAATTGGAGGGGGTGTTGAAGGAAAATGAGGGGGAATTGGAAGCATACAGAAAAAATAGAAGACAATTTTGAAAAAAATGTCATACATATTTTATTTGTCATGTAATATAGAGTTGAAGGGGCTGTCCAACTTATTTAAGTATTTACACAATGAGCTCATTATATTTTGATTAGTGTTTATTAAAAGAAATTTTATAAAAAATGATGCTTCCTCTACCTTCACCTCAGTAATGTTTACAGAGCAATCTGTAAGGCTATGTTCACACGGCTTATTGCTGCACGTATAGTACACGCCGCAATCCGGGTAGGTGTTTTGGAACCACGCATTTAAAGCACGTAATTGCCGCTAACAATGGACATGTCAACTCTCCCCCCCCGCGCATACAATACGATCGAATTGTACGCATGAGGAGACGACGCGTAATCCATTAGGGGAAATTACCATAATTGCGGCGTGCATTTCGCCTCATATAACGTGCAATACGTGGCAAAATACACAAGCAATTAGGTGAGATAATAAGCCGTGTGAGCATACCCTAAGGAGAGGTGAGTGCATGGCTCCTGCTCTGTTCGGGGTATGGGGAGGCGGCTTCTGCTCTGTTATCAGAGGTGGATGGTTGGCTCCTGCTCCGCTAGTGGACACGGGGAGGTGTCTCCTGCTCTGTTAGGAGAAGTGGGGAGGTGACTCCTGCTCTGTTAGGAGAAGTGGGGAGGTGACTCCTGCTCTGTTAGGAGAAGTGGGGAGGTGACTCCTGCTCTGTTAGGAGAAGTGGGGAGGTGACTCCTGCTCTGTTAGGAGAAGTGGGGAGGTGACTCCTGATCTGTTAGGAGAAGTGGGGAGGTGACTCCTGCTCTGTTAGGAGAAGTGGGGAGGTGACTCCTGATCTGTTAGGAGAAGTGGGGAGGTGACTCCTGATCTGTTAGGAGAAGTGGGGAGGTGACTCCTGATCTGTTAGGAGAAGTGGGGAGGTGACTCCTGATCTGTTAAGGGAGGTGGCTCCTGATCTTTTAGGAAAGGTAGGTGGGCTGATACTGCTCTTTTAGGGAGGTGGATGGGTGGCTCCTGCTCTGATAGGGGATGCAAGGAGGCCGCTTCTGCTCTGTTTGGAGAGGTGGGAAGCTGGCTCCTACTCTACTATGGGCGGGGGGTCTTGATCTGTTAGGGGAGCTGGGTGGGCAGCTACTGATCTGTTAGGGGAAATGGGTGGCTGGCTCCTGCTCTGTTAGGAGAGGTGAGTGGACTGCTTCTGCTCTATCAGAGAGGTGGGTGGGCGGCTCTTTTTCTGCTATGGCAGGCAAGTGGGCAGCTCTCACTCTATTAGGGGAAGTGGGTAAGCGCCTCCTACTCTGTCGGGAGGTGGGTGGGTGGCTCCTGTTCTGTTATGGGAGGTGGGTGGGGGTCTCCGTGTCTGTTAGAGGGGATCAAAAAGGCCCCTGCTCTGTAAGGGGAGGCAGTTTGGGGGCTCCTCTTCAGTTAGGGTAGGCAAGTGGACATAAACAACATGCAAGCTACTGGTCATGTGTGTTCTTCAGGAGGCAGGTGCATCTAGAGCTATAGAAGCTGCACAGCGCCCTCCCTAAATGCAACCTCACACTGTGACGTTCCAGGAAGGGCAATAAGTTGCTCCTATATGGTAATTTTCCAAGAGGAGCTGAGTAATTTATTTTTGCTAATGGGGCAGTAATACAAATATGAGCCTCTGCTCTAAATTAATTCTACTTTTAAAACATTTGAAGAGAGCAACTCCACATTTCTTTGCAGTTTTATATACAGTACCATGCCAGGCCCATGGAAAGGTGGGAATAGGTCCTTTTGGAACTGTCATTCCTGTTGCTAGTGGTTGTCACTTGTTGAAATGAAATCTGTGTTTCACCAAGATAACACAATTGTACAACACATTATCTGTTCCATTGCTGGTAAATCTGTTTATTAAAATATAATTTTAGTTCAATATTCTAATAACATGTTAGCAGTTACAGCAGTCTCCATTTACAGCCTGCCAGCAAGCTCAGAGCCAAAATTATCATTCCAGTTCATATTCCTATTTCCAACATTTCTGCTATGTGAATTTCAATATGAACCAGTAAAATTTAATTGCCTGTTAATTCACCAGACTGGAAAAATATTGTTGACTCTGTCTATAGATCACTTAACACTATTACATATCATAAATACCAAGTTCCAGTTATATGTCCCTCGAGTACTGTTGTGCGTAGCACATTTTCTTTTATTCTCTAGACACTATACAAAAGTCGGGTGATTAGATTGCCCAGTCTCTAAAAACTACAGTCACAGTAATCAATCTATGCTCATCTATTGTCAGATCTGTCTATACAAATAGATAATCATGCAAAAAATATTGCATGTGCAGATCATTTTTAGGTGCCTCACCCAGTGTCATAAAAATTCTTACTTCCCACCACCCTTTTCTTTATAGATCAGAGCTAGATTGGACTGTAGGATTTTTTTAATCAAAAAAGGAGGTATCAATAATTTCCGACTACACATAATAGTGCCCTGTAAGATAACACAAGAACAGAATGTCCTTGCAGAGTTACTCAGAAGGATACATTTAAAATTGTACTTACAGAGTAGTGACCATATGGGTGTATTCACTCAGATATCTATATACATTTGCTTTTATACCTCGGGCATCTGGCAGGATGGATATCCTAGGAGGTGCTGTGTTAAAATATTGTAGTGCACAGAGGTGTCAAACGCATTTTCACCAAGGACCACATCAGGATTATGATTGCCCTCGAGAGTCATTAGTAACTGTAAGACTATATATATGTAACTACTCCTTAACATATTGTTAAATAACATGAGATACCTTATTCACCTAATGGAACTGTCCCAGCCAGCTTTCTGTGGTGCTGATAAAGCAGTTTAGATTGTTCCACCAGAGATCTTTTGGAGCCATGTGGTCAGTAAAAGGCCAAGGTGTCCAGCCAATAGGCCAGTATCCAGCCCCTTCCTACTCTGTAGCACCAAACTTCATCCAAGTTTAAAAGGTGGCTAGGGTACCTTTGAGGCATTGTCAGAGCCGTGCCACTCCCTATGAGTTGCTGGGTGGCATGGAGGCAATATCAGACTGGGGCACCTGGGGCCCACCAGTGAAGTTTATTTGTAGGGTTTACCAGTGGAGTTGATTCCTGGGGCCCAACAGTGGAGTTGATTCTTTGTGCCAATTATACAGCTACAGTACATTACCAACAAAAACTTGATATATTTTACATAACTATTATATATATATATATATATTATACAATTTTATAAAATATAAAATATATATATATATATATATATAAACAACACATTTTTTGTGCTGAAAAACTCGGCTTATTCTCTAGTATATACGGTAAACACTTTTGCAATTGGTCTGTATTAGCTAAATCATTTAGTATAGTAGCTACTAGCTAATCTGTGTGTGTCTAGAGCTAAATCAGTAGCCTGGGGTTGGGCTTCACCTCATTTGCTGTGATTGGCTGCCTGACATTTAGTTCAACCCTGGTCAGGACATTCCCCCTGTGCTGGAAATGCCCCCTGTGCTGTGATTGGCTGTCCTGCACTCTGTACTCACTCCCCTCTGAGCTGTGTGAAACTGAAACTGGCTGCCTTCTCTGTGCTTCTCCCCAGTGATAGCTCTATGTGCAGGTGCTGGCCGTCTGTGTTATAATACTCTTACTCTCACACCCCTCTGAGCTGTGTAATAAAGGCTGCCTGAACTCAACTCTTCCCCTCTCACATACATAGCTCTATGAGAAGAATCTGGGCAATTACTCAGTTTCTTTACCTGCCAGATATGACACATCCATATAACAAAGCTTTATACACGCTGCTCCCTCCACTCATGTAACAAACACTTATACACTCTGCTCCTCCTCTTCTTTCAGGCAGAAGGTAGTGCAGTTTGCATTTCTCACATTGGTTTCATAATTTCAGGCTGTATTTATCACTGTTTACTGTAATGTAGGTGTTCTAGTTACACTTACTGGAGCCTGGGAGGAAGGTGACAGCTCTCCATGCATGGGAACTGACCACTGCAGGAGGTCTGCAGAGCTGTGACATCCTCTCTCTCTCACTGCTCACACAGAATGATGATGAGTCAGGAGGGAGCAGGGAGTGGGTGGGATGATGTCACCAGTCTTCAGTGAGGGAAGACATGCCTACTGGGAGGAGAGACCCGCCCCTGGATTTGAAACTGTAAGCCAGAGAGAAACCATAAAATGCCTGTGATAGCCTGTACTGAGAAAATCCCTTTAAGTGCTGACAAATTTAAGGACTATTTTTTGGACCAGTAATGCCTTGTTAAAAGAGATTTAGGGCCACATGTATGAAACTGTTTAGGTCTAAAACTCACTCTTTTGCCCATAGGTTATTATGGGCAAAAGAGTGAGTTTTAGACCTAAACAGTTTCATACATGTGGCCCTTAATTTAATTATAGGTTATATGCATTTGAAAATATGAGGGCTTTCAAGTACTCCTCATCTGATCCTGGGAATTGTTTAAAATAATAGTTTTATCCTGTAAATGCAAACATTATTTAATATCTGTTGTGTTTTTCTGTTAATAAATAGCTGCTGTGGCCTTTTTTACCCCAATGAAATTGTTGTGTCACTTATTTGGGTAGACCAAGAGTGGTGGGTAAATTTCTCAGCATGAGATCTACTTGACAAAGCTGGAATATGAATATAAAATGATCAGACATAATCATCATGTCATCGTATTTAGTAAATGTACTGATAACTAATAGGGTTCTATAGTCAGTTGTAAATAAATCCCACTCACCTCTCTCATTACACCGATACAAAGATATGGTTTTAGAAAAGTGGGGTATTATAGATTAAGAAAAATGGAACAAGTAAATAATATTTGAGAAAGACCTGTTTTAAAATATGTATAACTACATGAATTTTTTTTTTAAAACAATTGTGTATTTTTATTAACTGGTGCCTTTTTTACTGACATATACATGACATATACATATAGCAGCCATGAAGTGGCACAACATCTCATGAATTGTGCCGAATGCATTATGTACAGCCTCACCCTTCATTTAGTTTATTCAAATATTCTGAAAATTAAAGCTAGAATCTGAGTGTTTACTAATGACTAGTGTTGTGCTTCAAATTTGTGTCAAACTCAAACTTGTCCCAAGTCTGAGCATTTAGATTCAGGTCAATCTGAATAAAATTTTGGCATAAATCACCCAAAAATTGTCTCTAACCATGATGATAAGCCTAACCTTACGTTAGGGCTTTGGTTAGGGTGTTAGGTTTTTAGGGTTAACCTACCTGTTCGAAATACTTCCAGGTCCAGCAGTGCTATCCTTCTAATGTCACTTCTGAGGTCAGAAATGGTGGCACCAGAGGACCATATAGAGGTAAGTTAACCTTTAAAAAGCCTAAACACCCTTACTGTTACCTCAGTTTAGGTTAAAGTGGGGGGTAAGAGTTATGGCTGGGCACAAAGTAAAAACCATTGGGTTCGGGATTTTAAAAAACCAAATACTTTTGTAAGTTTGGTTGAGCCAAAAAGCAGCATATTTGCGCATATTTATGTCAATGATTTTATGCAATATATATAAAGTAAATCACTCCTTGAGCTACGATCTCTTAGCCAGGAGTATCCTTCAGGCTATATCCTTAAAGTGCTTGCAGCGTGATCTTTTTCAATCCTGCAGCCCCATCGGCCTTCTCACCTGGGGGGGTTACGTGCGAACCTTTTGAATACTCCGATGGGATGCATGATCGCGGGTCGGCAAAATGCGGCCATTGCAGCGCTCGCCAAACTCCGACAGGCAGACCCAGTTGAAGTTGGTTTTAAACGAGCGGACGAGGGCGAGTGAAGCGAGAACGAACATGAGAGGAAACATTTTAAAAAGATCGCAAAAGAAATCCATCTCGGGCTCAGCTCCGTGATGCAAAGAAATATGATTCCCAAAAAAACTTTTTATTGGTGTAAAACATTTTTAAAAAAAAAAGAGCTCAAAACCCTTTAAAAAAAAAAAAAAACATAAAAAAAAATCACTTTCCAAAAATTTTAGAAAGGCGCTAAAATCAGGAATTTAGGATCGTGGAAATTGCCGGGGAAATACCGTAATTCAAATTCTGTAAGCACTTCTCATTGTCGGCAGAAAACCAGCCAATCAGAATAGGAGTGAAGTGGGCCCAATTAAAACCTTTTTGGAGAAGTAAATTTTACCCAATCAAATTCAAAGGCGGGACAGTCAAAATACAGCAAAAATGCAGAAAAAAACGCTGATTGGTTGAGCTAGCGGGGCTTGGGAATCCTGGCCAATCAGAATAGGAGGAAAAAAAACCCATTCTAACCATGGAGAAATATTGACCAATCAAATTCAAAGGCGGGACAGTTCAAAATACAGAAAAAATGCAGAAAAAGAGCTGATTGTTGAGGGTAGCGGGGGCTTGGCTATCTCGGCCCAATCAGAGCGCGAGGTACTTTGTCCCATTGTAGTCTTAGGCCAGTCGGGGCAATGAAATCTCGGCTCTCAGCACCGTTTGGGCATGGAGGTATGATTTAAAAAAAAAATTTTTTATTAGGTGTAAAAATTATCTGAAAAAGACTGAAACCTTCTATAAACATAAATCAATCAAATCCCAAACAAGCTTTTGTCGCAGAGACGGCGCCACATCAAGGGAAATTTGGTATAGCAATTGCCGGGAATTTCAGTAATTCAAATTCTGTAAGCTCTTTCTAAATTTGGGCGGCAGAAACCCACCAATCAGAATAGGAGGAAGGTACAGTGACCCATTATTAAACTATGGGGAATTTTGGACCAAACAAATGAAAAGGAGGGACAGTTCAAAATACAGTAAAAAAAGGCAGGAAAAAAAAGCTGATTGGTTTGAGACCCAGGCGGCAGATATGAATCCACCCAATATATTAGTACGTCTATTTTTAGTGAGAAAGAAGGGCGCGAGTATAAAGGGCGCCCTAAAAGTTATTACTGCCTATGGGAAATATTCTAGTACTGTGATTGGTTGGGGTGAAGAGGGGCTCGGTCCAGCTTGCCCAAACAGCGCGCAAGCTACCCTTCTCATAGAGACTCTATGGGAAAAGAAATGCAGAGAGAAACTCTGTTTGTGACTGGCCAAGTTAAAAGAGGCGCTATTATTTGGACCAATGGGAGAGCGAGCGACGCTCTTACGGGTTTTCTAATGCAATCTATAATAAAAATGTACAAGGCAGAAATCAAATGATAACACTCATTAAGGTATCGATGTGTATATAAAATTAACAATAATATGGAGGGTAACGAAAATAAAGAAATAAAAATTAATTCATTGAATTCATATTTATTTGTTTATTGTTTAAAATAAAAACACGTACATCGCCCTTTTTCCCTTTACAAACGCCAATCACCCCAATAAAGATCAAAATAAATAAAGTACCCATATTTGGTATCGCCGCGTGCGTAACGATCTTCCCTATAAATATTATCATTTTAATTTTAACCCTAAAACTGAACGCCGTAAAAAAACAAAAAAAAAAAACCAAATCACATTATTAAGATTTTTGTTCATACCGCAGCACATAAAATGGAATAAAAAGCGATCAAAAACTCCTATAAACGCCAATGTTGTAACAATTAAAACGTCAGTTCATCCCGCAAAAAAAAAGTCCTTACACAGCTCTGCATACAAAAAAAATAAAAAATGTTTTGGCTCTCAGAAGAAAAGCAATGCAAAAAATATTGTTTTATACACTAAAAATACTTTCTTTTTTTTTTTTAAAATGCTTCAAAATAAAAAAAAAATATATAAACAGGATATCGCCATAATCGTATGCCCAAAGAGAAAA
>JAODAL010036310.1:0-41854 GCA_025379985.1 Phyllomedusa bahiana
TAAAAAAACTGTACATTTTTTGGTATAACCCCGGATTCGTATCAACTTGTAGAATACAGATAGCACATCATTTTTACTGAAGATTGAAAGCTGTAAAAACAAAGCTCCCGCAAACATGACATACATACTTTTTTTTCACATTTTGACCCACTTGCAATTTTTTTTAAAGGGTTTTTCCCAGACTTCTAGGTATGGTAAATCCCCCCATTGAAAGTACTTACCTTGTAAAAGTATTTTTTTGGTGAAGTTTCAACAACAGTGGGAAAAATTTGTGAAGTGGAATGAAAATAGTGGATTTTTAAAACTTTTGTAAAAAAAAAAAAAAATGAAAATGGGACGTGAAATTATTCTCCCCCCTTAATTTAATTTTTTCAGCGCCACTTTTGTAAAATTACACCCAAGTCGCTTGGGTATTCCTATCAGTTTTGCACATGAGAACTAAAATTTCTTCCCCCATTTTTCCCTTTGGAAACAGTGGAGTCGGGTGAGGTTGGAGGGGAGAGGTTTGTAAACAGCATTTTTTTAGCTTTTTCCACAGATTCCATTGGATTCGGGGCGGATTTGGGATTTCGCCATTCAACACCTGGATATGTTTTTTTGTGAACCTTTCCCAAATTGTGATTGTGCTTTTATTTTGGGGATCCTTGTCTTGTTGGAAAAAAATTTCCCCGCCCCATCTCAGGTCTTTTGCAGACCCCAACGGTTTTCTTGCAGAATGCTTCGTTTTTGGCCCCAAATCCATCTTCCCCATCAATTTTAACCATTTTCCCTGTCCCTGCTGAACAAAAGCGGGGCCCAAACCATGATGCTGCCACCACGTTTTGACAGTGGGGTGGGTGTGTTCAGGGGGATGAGCTGTGTTGCTTTTATGCCAAACATATCGTTTTGCATTGTGGCCAAATGTCCGCTTTTGGTTTAATCTGACCAGAGCACCTTCTTCCACATGTTTGGTGTCTCCCAGGTGGCTTGTGGCAAACTTTTTTTTTATATCTTTGAGAAATGGCTTTCTTCTTGCCACTCTTCCAAAAAATGCCAGATTTGTGCAGTGTTCAACTGATTGTTGTCCTATGGACAGACTCTCCCACCTCAGCTGTAGATCTCTGCAGTTCATCCAGATCATGAGCCTCTTGGCTGCATCTCTGATCAGTCTTCTCCTTGTTTGAGATGAAAGTTTAGAGGGACGGACGGGTTTTGGGTAGATTTGAGGGTCTGAACTCCTTCCATTTCAATATGATCGTTTGCACTGTGATCCTTGGGATGTTTAAAATCTTTTTGTATCCAAATCTGGCTTTAAACTTCTCCACAACAGTATCACGGACCTGCCTGGTGTGTTCCTTGGTCTTCATAAAGGGCTCTCTGCGCTCTAAACAGAACCGTGAGACTATCACAGAGCAGGTGCATTTATATGGAGACTTGATTACACACAGGTGGATTATATTTATCATCATCAGTAGTGTTGAGCGATTTTTATCGACAAAGTTGAAATCGGCAAGGTTTTTATGGTGATCGAAATTTCCAGATCATGCGATAATTGAAAGGGTTTAAAATCTGAGCATGATCTATTAAGATCGCGCCTTTTTTAGGCGGTTCCGGGTATTTTGGCGGGCAGCAAATCACATTACATAAAAGAGCAGCGGGAGATTTTTGTGGGACGTCAATACTGTGAGTTGTATTGTTGCGATTGGCTGAAAAATCACATGACCTCGTTTTACATAGAACACCCTTTCCTGTTTCAGCCTCAGTGTCTCTCAGCGTCTCATAGGGATAGGACCTGCGCTCTGCCTGTGGCCAAACAGCTCAGCGAAATTAGTCTATTTTTGCACAGAGAAACCTCTACTATTAGCTGTGATCCTTCCAATTTTAGTTATATTAGAGATTTGAAGATTTTATGTATTAGCTAGAGAATTTTAAAGCAGCATCTACCACTGTTTAATTCACGGCGGGGGGAGCAGGGGGGCCCCGCGGGGCGAACACAGACAAGCTCTATCTATAAAGAACACGGATAAATTCACCAATACTTTGTGTAGACATTGTAGTGGAATATCTTTATTATTTACAGTTTGCTATTTTAATATTTCCTGGGTATTGGGCAGCCTGAACTTATATTGGATACACATCATTTCTAGTAACTGCAAAGGTCTCTTTGTTTGGTGCAAAACTCCACTTTTATTATCAGTATACATTTCCCGATATGTTTCATTTTAATTTACCCATTACACCTGTGTCTGTGGAGATATCCACCTTGCTGTTAAATTACAATACAGCAATCTTTTAGTCAGCACAGGTTGTTTGTTGCCAAAATACTGTGTATCATACGAAAACATAACAGTTACGTGTTTTTTGAGTTTTGCGCACCCAGCATTGTTCATTGACGCAGCATCCACGTAAATCTTAAAACAGCAATTCTATATTCACCACAGGTGAATTGAAAGGTGCAAAAAATACCGTTTATTATACCAAAACATAACAGTTACGTGTTTTTTGACTTTTGCACACCCAGCATTGTTCATTGACGCAGCATCCACGTAAATCTTAAAACAGCAATTCTATAGTCACCACAGGTGAATTGAAAGGTGCAAATAATACCGTGTATTATACGAAAACATAACAGATACGTGTTTTTTTACTTTTGCGCACCCAGCTTTGTTCATTGACGCAGCATCCACGTAAATCTTAAAACAGCAATTCTATAGTCACCACAGGTGAATTGAAAGGTGCCAAAAAACACCGTGTATTATACGAAAACATAACAGATACGTGTTTTTTGACTTTTGCGCACCCAGCTTTGTTCATTGACGCAGCATCCACGTAAATCTTAAAACAGCAATTCTATAGTCACCACAGGTGAATTGAAAGGTGCAAATAATACCGTGTATTATACGAAAACATAACAGATACGTGTTTTTTGACTTTTGCGCACCCAGCTTTGTTCATTGACGCAGCATCCACGTAAATCTTAAAACACCAATTCTATAGTCACCACAGGTGAATTGAAAGGTGCAAAAAATACCGTGTATTATACGAAAACATAACAGATACGTGTTTTTTTACTTTTGCGCACCCAGCTTTGTTCATTGACGCAGCTTCCACATAAATCTTAAAACAGCAATTCTATAGTCACCACAGGTGAATTGAAAGGTGCAAAAAATACCGTGTATTATACGAAAACATAACAGATACGTGTTTTTTGACTTTTGCGTACCCAGCTTTGTTCATTGACGCAGCATCCACGTAAATCTTAAAACACCAATTCTATAGTCACCACAGGTGAATTGAAAGGTGCAAAAAATACCGTGTATTATACGAAAACAAAACAGATACGTGTTTTTTTACTTTTGCGCACCCAGCTTTGTTCATTGACGCAGCATCCACGTAAATCTTAAAACAGCAATTCTATATTCACCACATGTGACTTTCATAACCTAAGTGTGTTGCCTAAGATGTAGCACGTATCCATTTGACTGTTGTGGATGTTAATTTCAGCTTCTCCAGCCTTGTTTGGGTGTAATAATGAAGGTGTTGTTGCTCTCCCATAGACTTTAATGGTAATCGATGCTCACTATCGAAAAACCTTATCGATAGCGGCCGACTATCGACTATCGCTCGATCTCGATAGCCAACGCAATCGCTCAACACTAATCATCAGTCATTTAGGACAACATTGGATCATTCAGAGATACTCACTTCCAATTGTTGTTGATTCTTCACAAAAAATTAAGATTTTATATCTTTATGTTTGAAGCCTGAAATGTGGCAAAAGGTTGAAAGGTTCAAGGGGGTCGAATGCTTTCTCAAAGCACTGTACATCTTGTCCCACAAAATAAAAGCCTTTATATGTCTAGATAGGTGGAAAAATAAAAAAAAGTTAAGGCAAGAAGGGAAAAACGAGCATGACAAAAAAAGGCTCCGTCAGGAAGGGGTTGAATTTTTTTGTTGATGACTCATGGTGGGTTGGGGGGTTATTGCCTTCTTTGGAGTTTGGTATGATTTTAGTTTAAAATTTAATTTAACAGGCCTTGAAAGAATAGAAATATATAAATAATAAATTAATTTTGTAAGATGTGTTGTAGTTTTGGAGTGGAAGTTGCAGGCAAATTATGGTGAACTCATTTTTGCTTGGCTGTGAAGTGAGGATCTTTGGTAGGGTCATTGGTGCCCTGGAAGTGGACTGGCTGTGCTAGAATGTCAGGCCAGAATATATTACCCCTTAATTGCTGTCTCGCTGGTTGCTGTATGGCATGGAGCTGGTGGACTCACGGTATCCATGAATCCAAATACATACTTCACCTGACTCCTTACTATGATTGTGGTGATCATGTGACTTTAAAGCTGTGGCCCTTTAACTCCATAATGATGTGTTGTGTATTTATTCAGATGTGTGTATATACAGGAGTTTAGCTATTTTGTAGTGACTGGGGGTCCATCATGTATCCAAAAGTCACGTTACTCATTGAGCTTAAAATGTGTAAGTGATATTTTTATCTTTGTATAGAATTGATGGAGGGTACCCAGGTTAGTTTGGGAATACTAATAAAGTTTATGCTTCAAGTTTATGCTTCATTTTGCTTTGTTATTCTTGTTGTCATGGGTTTGTTTGGAGTGGTGAACTGGGTACCATCTTCCTTTACAAGCGATACCTGTCAGATGGACCATGGCTGCCATAAAAATTACATCCCTTGATGTAAATGGATTCAACATCCCAGAGAAGAGGTCAAATATCCTATATTCTATGCATAGGCAAAGATCGCATATCTTATGCATTCAAGAAACCCATTTTCAGGAGGATTGTGTCCCAACCTTCCGCAACCGGTACTTCCCCTCCTGGTGCCATTCCAGTAATCCTTTAGCTAAATCGAAAGGGGTAGTGATTCTGTTCCACAAATCTCTCCGACATGAGATTCTGGAGGTTAGGAAGGATGAGGAGGCCCATTACTTATTTTTCAAATGCAGCATACAGGGCACCATCTTCACCATAGCTAATTTGTACCTTCCCAATCACGACCAGGTGTCTTTCCTCATTAAAGCATTGGATGATTTAAACCCTTTTTCCGGGGTCGCTAGTGTGTGTGGAGCTTTAATTTCCACAAAATCCTGCGGTGGATACCTCACGGGAAAATTGCTTTTCTCAATGAGCAAATTGAATAAATAAGACGTTTGCCGAGATATAAATTTGGTGAGGGCTGCCCGCATTATGCTCCGGGGCACGGGTTTACAATTCCTTCAAAAAAACCCTCGCAGGGGTTGATATGTCTTTCTCCAGCAAAAACTTATTAAAAAAAGTTAAAGGGGGGCCCTTATGGCAATATTTTATTGTCGCCATGCCCCTCCACTGTGGGCTTCTTTGCCTAATAGGAGTCGTGGTGCCTTCACTTGGCGACTAAAATGATCCCTTTTGATGACCCCCTTTTTGTCTTGCGAGTTGCTATCTACAGACTTTTTGGGAATTTGACCTTTCTTCGACTTGACCCCCCCCCCCAGGTGAAAGGGGAACCCCATAAAGGCGTGTGAGGGGGGTTTAATTAAACAGGGTTCAAGGCAAAAAAAAAGCCATGCTAAATTTAGAGGGGCTTCTTTCTAAGATGGCCATGCGGGGGCTTCCCAAAAAGTCAAACAGGGGGGCGCCAGGGTTTTGCGAAAAATCCTTCATGACACCTCCGTACCCCTAGATAAAAAGCGAAGGTATAAAAAAATTTTGCCTTAGTTCATTTTAAGTGGAGCAACAAGCCTCAGGATGCGGCCGGGTCTGGAAACAAACGGGCCCTCTGTTTGTTCCTCCCATTAAAATATTCGGGAGATGCCCATAAACCCCCGAAATCCTGGAAGCCTTTCGGGAATTTTTACCAAATCTCTAAAACTCCCTAATAAACGCCCCCTGCAAAGAAGGTGGCTTTGCCCGGGAATTCGCTAGGACCCCTCTGATGACTCAGGTTTTTGGGGGAACCTTTTTCACTGGAGGGGGGAAAATGGCCATATCACCTTGCCCTCCGGGAAAACCCCCGGGGGCTTTTTGGCTACCCGCAAATTTTTTTCAAACGCCTCGATTAGCTCCTCCCTCCTCTCGGGGACTATTTAACTCGTTTTTCCACTTTGCAGCTTTTTCCCCCCCCTTTCATGGGGCCATATTAGGGTAATCCTGAAGGGGGAAAGGGACCCCGTCCTTTGCCCAAGCATAGACCTATCTCCTCCTTAACACTGACCCCAAAACTTTTTGCCAAACTTTTTTCCCAATAGTTTGAATAGCACCCGGGGGTGTTTGATACATCTGGATCAATGGGCTTTGTCCGGGGCGTGGGGCGGGAAAAACACCTTAAAACTTTCCCCCCCTCCCCCAGGCCAAATTGGCGGGGGTGCCCTGTATGCTGCTCTTTTTGAATGCTAAAAAAAGCATTGACGGGGTAGTTTGGGATTTCTTGGGCCTTGTAGGGTTTTGGATGGCCCCTGGTTCCATCGTATCAGGGCCCCTTTGACTCCCTCTGCACAATCTGGATTAAGGGCTCCTATCCGCAGCGCGGGATATTCGGAAGGGCACCAGGCAGGGGTGTCCTTGTCCCCTTTCTTTTCGTGCTCATTAGGGAGCCCTTTTTGCAAGCTAAAGACCCAACCCGGATTTCAATGGTTTCAGCTGGGGAAGCAACAAACTCAGATTTGCGGAGCCCTCTTGCTGTACCCAACGCAACCGTTCTCTCCTGCCGAATTGGTGAAGGTACGAACAAATTCGGGCCTTAAGTATTTTAAGGTCAATCTGACGAAGAGTGTAGCTTTAGGCCTTTAACTCGGGACCCGGGGCATTGATATCTTTTAGACACGGTTCCCCTTTGCTGGAGCGGAAATGTTCAAATACCTTGGGGGCCATATCCCCCAAATCTAATAGACCCTTTGGGCTTTTACCTTGCTTGGGATTATTTCGACTGACGGCTGATGGGACAGAAAGGATTCTCTTGGCTGGGAGAATAAAAAATTCTAAAAATAATATTTCCGGACTTTTGTATTGTTTCAACGGTCCCTATCGTTTCCCCCTGCTCCCCTTTTTAAGGGTCTAATAATCTGTAGAGCCTTTGTCTGGGGTAAAAATCTGAAAGCTAGAATTCCTTTTTTGGCCCAAATTAGAAGGGGGTTTGGGCCTGCCCTTTTTGAAAAGGAATTTTTAGCTGCCCCCGCACTAGGATTTTAGACTGGTTCCACAAAGGAATCTAAGGTTGGTCCCTCAAGAGGAACCATCATTTATCTCCCCTCCCGGCCTTCCCCTGGTGGGGCACTAGACTACCTAGGTCAAATTGAAGGCCCTACCTTAAATTTTTCTAATCACCCCTAACATGGCAATCCCTAGTTGCACTTGGCTCTTCTCTCCAAACGGCCCCCTGACCCCTATTTGTGGAACCCCCCATTAGACCCACCCCGGGGCTTGCCCCCCCCGAGGTGTCTAAGCCTCTTGAATTTTACAGGATCTTGACAACATCTGCCTTGAAACCTTGGGATGAGGTTGTAGATATCTTAGGGAGCTCTATGGGTGGATGGTTGCAACAGGTGCAGATCAGACCTTTTATGACTTTAAAAAGAGAAGTACGTTTCATAGAGAACTTTCCCAATTTGAACTCTTGTGCCCGCCCAAAACTAAACCCTTCACCGATTTCGCGAATTTTACATTTTTTTATTCAGTCTTTTACAAATGCACCTCCCTCTTTTAAACAGCTGGAGCCTCGAGATTCAAGACCTATCTCAAAGAGGGAAAGGGTTCAGGCTTACACTTTAGGTTATGATCGGAAAACCCCATGCCGCTTAAAAAGTTAAAATTTTAAATTTCTATCCCTTGGGGATGGGTGCTCACTTTACTGCAAAACTGTATCCCTCTGTCCTGATCGGTGCTGGCGAGTGTTAGGGGGGAGGGTCCCCTGCTTCATATTGGTGGATGCCCCAAACATAATGCCCTTTTGGGGCAAAAGTGATTTCTATAATTAAAGCTCTAGGGTCTGCGCTACAAAACAACCCTCTTCCTCCTGTTTTCCCATGTCCCATCGCCACTCTGATCTGAAAGGCGTTTTGTGATTTTTTTGTTATGGCGGCCCGGGCCCTGATTCCCGACTCTGGGGATTGGTCCACCCCAATCTCTCTCAGATTTTTGAGAGATCTTCCTCCCTTTAACATGGAAAAACTGAGCTCGAAACAGTCATATGGGGGAGAGATGGATTGAGTGGGGAGACTGGGGGTGTTTTACTAGTTCCTTAATTTTTCCAAAAATTTAAAAAACCCGATTTAGTATGCTTGTCGTGATTACCCGATCTGTCTGCGCTCTTTTTGGACATAGGTCCTTTTTCTGACGCAGATTATCCTATATATCTCACGGGATCATATTCGGGGACCCTGGGGTTTTGTTTTTAAAACATTGACGGCACTTTTATAACCCGTGTTGTTTTTAGAAATTTTATTTTGGTTAAGTTTTTGGGGATGTTCTTTTTTTTTTCATTTTTTTTCCCCTCCTGCCCTTTTTCCTTTACGCAGTCAACTGGGCATTGTATGTTTTATTATTGTTAAGCTCATTTTTGTGGCATAAGAAATGCTCTCTTTCATGTGTCTATTTTTAATTTAATGATTTTTATGACAGATGCATATTTTTGTCCTGATGTTCCTTTTTCATGTTTCTCAATAAAGCCTTTTTGAATAAAAAAAAATAAAATCATACATGTTGCCCTTAGTCTTGGTCAACTCTACTTGAATAGGTCAGCAAACCCCTTTGTGATAGCACATCTTAAATAAGTCTATGGAAACCCAAAGCATCTGCATAACCCTAAGTAACGGGAGACCTTCTTTAAGAATGTATAATTCAAGATTATTCTACACAGTTAAAAAGGACGCACAAGTTTTAATGTCTTCATCCACTATACCTCAAAGATAAATAGAAAGCTGAGATCTGTGGTATAAGTGTATAACCTTTAACATTTTATTTTATTTTCACCTCAAAGAGAAAAAAATGGCTTTACAGGATCAAACATTTTTTTTTTTACTCCATAGCCTATAGAACCACTTACTTGCTGGTTGTTTGTTGCTAAAGCAGCTCTATAGTATGAGAACCTTTTAAAGTATCCCCAACAGAATTGCAGAGTTTGAAACTCTAGAGGCAAAAAACTGCAGAAGAATCCAAGTGAAAGGTTTGTCTATTTTGAACAATGCCGTTCAATGATGCATGTTTCTAATTGACTAAAGAAACATTAAAAAATGACTAAGGAAATCAAACAGGTTTCTGTAATTTAAAGTGTGCTTCCAATTACAACACAATTTTCCATAAATCAACAAATCAGCAAAATAAGAAACTAAGTATCATATCAGAGTAAAATGCTTTCTTCTCCTTTAGTCCGCCTTCTATTCTCGCCATCCTATATATTGTGTTTTCATCCATTCTTAGATCAGAGAATCTGTCTCCTAAGACGTCAGCTTTGTTAAAAACTCAGGTTACAGCTGCCTATAAAAGTCTATGCAGAGGGTAGGGGCATGAAGTTTAAGTGAATGCAGAAGATACTTGTACACAAGCAGCAGCATGAAGGACATCAGACAGCAGGGAGCAATGTAGCAGAGAATCCAGCAGGTGAGGTGAGATGTCACTCACAATTCACAGTGCCATCTCTGTGTATCTTTAACTCTTCTCTCCATTCCTATCTCTACAGATTGCTAGTAGCATAATGTTGTACCATGTTATCCATAGAGAGTAGAAGAAGAGTGAAGAAATCAGGCGATACCTTTTAGAGGCTGAGTATATTTGAAGGTGAGCTTTCGAGAGTACTAGCTCCCTTCTTCAGACATGATGTTATATATGTCTGATACATCAATATATGATATATTTGCCTCTATATACATCATGTCTGAAGAAGGGAGCTAGTACTCTCAAAAGCTCACCATCAAATATATTCGCCTGATTTCTTCACTCTTCTATCTCTTCAGATGTAACAAAGCTTAACTTGACACTTAGGGGCCTAATGTATGAAAACTGTCTAGGTCTAAGACTTTCTTTGTTGCCCATAACAACCAATCAGAGCGCCCCATTCATTTTTTCAGAGTATTATATGAAATGGAAGTGGTGCTCTGATTGGTTGTTATGGGCAACAAAGTCTTACACCAAGTCAATTTTCATACATAAGGCCCTTAATGATCTATGATATTGTGGCACAGAAAGTTAGATCACCTTTTCTAATGCTTTTCCATGGCTTTTGTTGTGATCTTAGAAAAGAAAGAAATCACTGTCAAGTTACACTTTGCTACATCTGTATAGACTTGTAACTTGCACTTTCTCTTAGTGGTTTATGACTAAGTGCACAGATAAGATAGCAGAAAGGGGGAGAAAAAGTAAGCATTTTTATTTAAGGATATAATATGATTATATATATGTATATATATATATAGTTATATAATCATATATGGATATATATATATAAATTATTATTATATATATATTATATATATATATATATATAATATATATATATATATATTATATATTATTATTATTATTAATTTTTTTTTTTTTTTTTTTTTTTTTTGCTTGTACTGTTTATTAAGGCTCTGAGAGGTCCTCCAAAGTAGGAGCCATTACTTGCAGCTAATTTCATTTGTGGCCAATAGAGGAGTCATGATCAGTGTCTCCCTTACCATATACCCAATAGGGCTTATGCACTGTTTTCCTGGGAAGGTCTTCATTGAGGACCATGCATATACTTTTTATATATTATTTTAATTAGAACTGCAATTTGAAAAATTAAATATTAACCTTTGTTTGTCTGGGACACAATGGAATTTCATAATAGTGCAGATTTCCATATGGCCTACACTTTCAAGATTAGCTTCCCAATCAATAAATAAGTACATCCTAAGATTCTGAAATGGAAACTCACACAATAATTAAATAAATTTAAATTTCCATTAACCTTACATTGTAACTGTTAAACTAAGTGTAACGGCTGTTGAAGTAGATGGTAACAATCGTGAGCATGTGGATCCCCTGGTCATCCGCAAGCGGTGGTGTAAGCCACGTCAGGGAGTGGAGTTTGGTTTGCACCAGAGCCCGCCACAAGGCGGGTTGGACTTGCTGGGGCAAGAGACCCCCAGTTCTCTACCCCTGACATGAATTGTTTGTGGTGGCGGCCAAGGTGTAGTGAGGTACAATATCGTAGGACAGGCTCATGGTCAGGTACAGGCAGGAAGATCAGGGCAGACAGCAGGCAGAACGTGTTCAGAGGACAGAGGCAGAGTTCAAGGTATACTGTTAAACAGGAACGCTAATGACTGCTTTCTCTCAGGCAAAGTCACTGTAGATCTGGGGAGAAAGCAGGGGAGGTAGCCAAAAGATACAGGGTCAGCACCTGGCAAATAGCCAATTAACGGGCGTGCTATTCCATTAAATTTCACTGAGCCAGCATACATACCCTAAAGAGCGAGGATTTGTGCGCTAGATAATGCAGGGTAGCAGGAGCACAGTGAGGTAAGTCCTGGAGTGAAGTATGAGTGCGTCCACAGCCAGACACACAGAACACGGTGTCACTTGTCCCCGGCAGCATGCGAGGAGAGAGGATATGAGTGTGCCCAGGCAGCTCGTGACAGTAAGGTGAAACAACCAATAGGTGTCCATGTTCCCATACCATAAAATGAGTCAATCAAATGTTAAAGGGATTGTCCTGTTCACGTAAAAAAAGCTAAGTAGCCATTAAATTAAACAAAAAAATTATACTCACTCTCCTCCTCACCTCCGCATTAGTGCTGACTGCCCCTGGTTTTCTGGTTAACTTCTGTTCTGTACTGTAATGGGGCATCACTATTGCAGCCACTGATTGGCTGTAGCAGTCACGTGCTTAAACTTACATTTCTGTTCACTTCTGAATGATGATGTAAGGGAGTGACATGTGACTGCGCCAGTCAATCAGCAGCTGCAGTGGTGATATCCAGTTTGGAAGAGAAGGAAATACCAGGGAGATCCAAGCTGGAATGGAGGTGAAGAGGAAGATGAGCATATTTTTTTTTCATTTTAATGACCATTGGTATCTAATTATTTAGTTTTTAGATGAACTGGACAACTCCCTTAATTATTGAGTCACGCTCCAGCTAAGCTCCACCCATGGTATGGAGGATTTATAATTTGGAATGAATGCATAATAGCTATAATTAAAAAACAAACAAAAAAGTATCATATAGGGCCTATACAAAACTATTCATCCTATTCACCCTATCTATTCAAGATCATTGCTGTAGGAGTTTTATCAGTTTATACTTAGAAAAAGACTGGAGTCTCTCTTTAGCATAAGTCTTTAGCATACTATTTACATGGTTAGAATATGTTTGCTTATAGTTTAGATAATTTTGCAGTTTGGAAGCCGTAAACTCATCTCCTAGTGAGTCCAGTGAAACGTATTGAAATGCATTAGCATAATAATTGGTAAGCTGTTTCTTTCCCTTTCTTTACCTTTTTATTTTTTCAGATGAATAGTTTAAAGACTGATAGATGTTCCAAGCCTGTGAAGGTTACGGCGAGGGTGAAAACATTTCACGGTGTCAATGAACATACTTAATTTCCCTGGAAGTGCCGTTCTAAATTGCACTTGGGGTATGGCATTAGCATAACAAAGAGATAATGCATTCATTTGGGCTTTAATAGGGGACACTGCCCTGCAGTTGTTCATTAAATGGAGCTATGCACGAAAGGGTCAGAATTTCCCCCACCCACTTGCAGTCCACTGTCGAAAACATTTCAATTCAGCTGGGACAGAAGTTGCTGTTTAATGGCTCGTTATATTTTTGGTATTACCTGCAGAAAGGAATTAACTATATTTTTGTGTTTATTTTCTAAAAAAATTAAAACACAACAAAACCATCTTGTACTTTTGTATTCTATATAATATGCAGAAAAAAAGCTGATGCTTCAGAGGGCAACTTTCATATGTATAAAAAGCCCTCAATAGGGCTGTTCACTTTGCTGGGTTATGCTCAGGGCACAATAGTTTGATGGGCTTTAGTTGCCAATATAAACACGATCCTGCTGCCTGCCTTGGTGGTTCATTCATATGCAGATTCAGAAGACAGCAAGAAAGGTTTTATCTTGGCAGAGCTGCTTTTAGAATTCCAATAGATCCCCAGTATTATTCAAATAGTTTATGATGAGTTATAGGGGTGCAAATACATATATGCATTATGAGCTAAGCAGTCAACTAATTAGAAGTCTTAGGCAATGCAACCATGGCGTCTAAGATGCTATACAGGCTGAAGGGCCCCCAATATCACCCACTGGTTCCTGCCTCAGCAAGTGCCGTTGTAACAAATATGGAGAAGTGGGGACAGGTAGGAAGGTCAGGACAAGTGGCAAAGGTTCGTTGTCAAGGGATGGAGGCAAACAGTATGTTACATGGTATAACTAAGAAGACAATTAGGAACGCTTTCTTACAAGACACTATTGATCCAGCAAGGGAGAGAACAAGAGGTAGGGTTTAATCGGTTCAGCACCCGGTGAAGACCAATCACCGGCATGCTGGCCCATTACATCTAGCAGAGCTGTCGAACGCACACCCTAGGAAGCGGGGGCATACGCAACAGCCTGCAGGCAGAGAGCGAGGAGCAAGGTCAGGTGAGTAGCTAGAATCAGACCTAGTGCCCCTGCAGCCCACAGCATAGGTAGCGGGGGCACTCATAATAGTACCCGCCTTTGGCCTCCCCTTCTTTCTTGACTACAGAAATTTCAGCACTAACTCACAATCCAGGATGTTGTCCTCCGGCTTCCATGACATTTCCTTCTGGACGAACCCCTTCTAGTCGATGAGAAGGTAGCACCTCCCCCTGATAGTCTTAGTGGCCAATATCTCTTTCACCACAAGCACGTTAGTATCAGTTTCAGGTGAAGGGGAGATGATTTTCTGAGAAAACCGGTTCAGGATTAGCGGTTTCAGCATGGAGACCTGGAAGGAGTTCAGGGCGTGCATCATAGGTGGAAGCAGAAGCTTTAAAGCCACTGGGTTGCTGAGTTTCAAAACATCAAATGGCCCCTAGAAGCGAGGGCCTAGGTTGTAACTGGGGATCTTGAGCCGGATATATCTGACTGACAACCACACCTTTTCTCCCGGAGCAAAGATCAGGGAGGTCTCTTCTTTTTGTTTGCTTGGGCCTTCATATGAATGGATGCTCGTTACAAGGACTGGCATGTCTGATTTAATGAACTCTCGAACATCCTTAACAAGATCAGGCCACAAATAAAAAACAAGATATTAGAGAAGATTTTTGCACCCCAGAATGTCTGGCAGTTTGAGAACAATTTCCCCATATTAGTACCTTCTTCCAGAGCACAGGGTGCACGTACATCTTGCCCAGAGGAACACGCTGGAGGTTCACTGGAGAAGCAGAGATCAGGCATGTCCAGATGGTTGTTAGGTCCTGGACCAGGTCCTTCATGGCAGGAATCTCAGAAGATAAAGACAGAGATAGTGGTGGGCGGTGATGCTGTCCATAGACAATATAAAAGGGAGAATTCAAAGAGTTGTATGAGAACTCTGCCCATGGTAACAAGCTAGCCCAGTTGTCTTGATGCACCGAAACAAAGTGGCTCAAGTAAATGCCAATGACCTGATTGACTATTTACTTGCCCACTCATCTGCAGATGGAAAAGTCCAACTTCACTTGTAGCTGGGAGCAGAGGGCATGCCAGAACCTCAAGACGAATTGGACTCTCCGGTCTGAGGAAGTCCATGCAGACAGAAGATGTGTTAGAAGAGAGTCTGGAAAGGTGTGGAACAGAGGGGAGGCCCGGCAGAGGAACAAAGTGAGATATATTTGAGAACCGGTCAGTGACCACCCAAATAACAGTATTACCGGAGAAGGGAGGAAGATCAGTGACAAAGTCCATTGCTACATGGGTCCATGGGCTATTGTGAATGGGTAGAGGCTGTAACAGACCTGCTGACTTGAGGCGAGACGACTTGTTACGGGCACAAGTGGTACAAGATTCAATGAACTCTCGAACATGCTTAAAAAGACCAGGCCATCAATAATAAACGAGATATTAGAGAACAAGATTTTTGTACACCAGAATGTCTGGCAATTTGAGAACAATGTCCCCATATGAGTACCTTCTTCCGGAGCACAGGGTGCACATACGTCTTTGCCTGGAGGAACACGCTGGAGGTTCACTGGAGCAGCAGAGATCAGGCATTCAGGGGAAATGATGTGCTGAGGAGCTGGTTCTTCCCTTATCACGTCAGAGACATGGGAAAGGACATCCACCTTGACATTCTTCTCCGCAGGGCAAAAATGAATTAGAAAATCGAACCCGGAAAAGAAAAGGGACCATTGGGCTTGGCGTGGGTTTAGTCATTGGGCTGTCTGAAGGTACAGGAGGTTTTTGTGATCGGTGCAGATTGACCAGGTGACGAGCCTGGTGGCCAGTAATATCTAACCCCGATGCTGTAAATCTTAGAAAAGAACCTACATGTGAGGGTCTTGCCTTTGGGACCTTTCTTTGTAAGGACCGCCTCGACCCCCACCAAAGAGGCATGGACTTCTAAGAAAAATGGCTTCTCAGTATCAGCCTGGGAAAGCACGAGTGCAGAGGCAAATACTAATTTAAGCCTAGAGAAGGCTTCTTCAGCCGCTGGCGGCCATTGTTTTGGGTTGCCATTCTTCTTGGTGAGTGGCCCCATTGGGGCCACCACCATCGAGAAATGTGACATGGATTGCCTATAATAGTTGTCAAAACCCAGAAACTGCTGTATTGTCTGAAGGCTGATAGGCCGTGGCCACTGCAGAATGGCAGACAATTTAGCGGGTCCATCTGCAGACCCTTGTCCGAGATGATATAGCCAAGGAACGGGATTCTGTTCTGGTGAAAGAAGCACTTCTCTAGCTTGTCATAGAGGTGATTACTTTTGTAGACACCTCAGAACTTGTTACACATAAACCTGGTGGGACTCTGGATCGGGCGAGAAAACCAGGATACCATCCAGATAAAAAACAACACAGGTGTACAGGAGGTTCCTGAATATGTCATTGATGAATTCCTTGAAGACCGCTGGTGCGTTACAGAGTCCAAAGCGCATAACCAGGTACTCAAAGTGCCCATCACGAGTGTTGAAGGTTGTCTTCCACTCATCCCCCTCACAGATCCGAATGAGGTTGAATGCTACACGCAGGTCCAGTTTGGAAAAAACCTTAGCTCCCCGGGGCCGGTCAAAGAGTGCAGTAATCAACCGCAAGGGGTAACGGTTCTTTACAGTTATCTTATTGAGACCATGGTAATCAATACTTGGATGTATGGAACCATCCTTTTTCTCTATGAAAAATAAACCCAGCACTGGCTGTAGAGGAGGACTTAAAAATAATCCCATTCTGGAGGTTTTCTTGTATGTAGGTCGTCATGGCCTTAGTCTCTGGTACTGACAACGGGTAGACTATGCCCCGAGGAGGACATGTACCGGGCAGCAGGTCTATAGGACATTCATAAGGACTATGAAGGGGTAGAGTCTCAGCTTGCTTCTCAGAGAAGACATCTGAGAAGTCCTGGTATCGAGCGGGCAGACCCGACAGAGGCTTGGAGGGCATTAGTTGAGAGGTGGAGCATACTGGGCAAGGTGCCACCAAACAGTGAGACTGGCAGTTTTAACCTCAACGCATGACTTATCCCGTCTTCCAGCTGAGCATAGGGGTATGGCCCTGTAGCCACGGGAGACCCAGAAGCACTGCTGAGGAAGAACGGGGTAGTACATATAACATGAATTCTCCTTATGTAATGCCCCACTTGAAGGGACAAGAGTTAAGTATAGAATTGAACTGAGTCACTGAGAAGCTCCCCGCCAACTGAGGAGATGGCCAAAGGTGTCTCTAGGCGGACCATCGGGAGGTGATACCTACTGTAGACACCAGGGCAGCATCTATGAAATTCCCTACTGATCCAGAGTCCAGGAAAGCTGCAACTTGGAACCGGATTCTAGAACTGGTTGCAATATGTACCAGTATGGTCAAACGTGGACAGGAATTGCTTACACCTAGGGACACCTCTCCCATGTAGTCTAGGTGCGTGCTTTTCCAGGACATTGTGGATGGTGTGGACAGATGCTGCAGTAATGTCCAGGGCTGGCACAGTAGAGGCACAGGTTCTCCTCACACCGTCGGGACAGCTATTAAAGAGTCAGGTGGGCTCTGTCCACTTGCATGGCCTCCTTGGTGGTCACCAGGGAGGATGGCAGTGGAGACCTTTGAAGTACTGCAGCAAGACGGGGTAGACAACTTGCCCTGGTCAGTTTGCACACTTGACGGGGCTCCTCCTGCCTCTCCGAGAAGCATACGTCAATCTAAGTGGCCAGATGCATAAGGTCACTCAGGGTAGAAGAGGGATCTCGGGCGAACAGGGTGTCCTTGATCTGACTGGATCAGGCCCTTCTTGAAGGTGGCACGCAGTGCTGCATCGTTCCACGACAATTCCAAGGCCAGGTTGCTGAATTTCACTGTATATTCAGCTACGGAAGAGTTCCCTTGGGGCAGGTTCAATAAGGCGGTCTCAGCAGAAGAGGCTGACCACAAAAGCCACCTTAGACCTTTCGGTAGGAAACTGGCTGCCGTCAGTTCAACATGCAGGGACCACATACTAGTGAAACCCCTGCAGGCCTTGGTGTCCCTATTGAACTTCATTGGCATAGATAGACAATAGCTTAGGGCCGACGGACAACGCAGGAGCCGATGATGAAGAAGGAGCCAGGGAAGACAGCTGCTGTTGCTGAGTAGTGAGGAGCTGCTGTATCATGACGGACAGATGGTTGAGTTTCTGTGCTTGTTGCACAATCTGCTGAGCCACGATGGTGTTGAGGTCAGCGACGCTTGGCAGAGGGACCTTGGAAGATCTATGGTCGGATCAAACTGTAACAGCTATGGAGAAGTGGATCCTTTGGACCACCATAAGTGGTGGTATAAGCCACAAGAGGGAGAGAAATCTAAGTAGGTTCTGGTATCCACCAAAGCCTGCTGCAAGGCAGGTTGGGCTTGCTGCAGTGGGGGTCCTACCAGGTCGCTACCCCTGACGCGACTTGCTTGTGGTGTCAGCCGAGGAACATTGTGGTACAGAATCGTAGAACAAACTGAAAATCGCAGACAGGTAGGAAGGTCAGGACAAGCGGCAAAGATTTGTGGTCAAGGGATGGAGGCAAACGCTACAGAACATGGTATAACTAAGAAAACAACTGGGAATGTTTTCTCGCAAGGCACAAGACACTAGAGAGAGGGGAAGAGGCGGGGTTAAATAGGATCAGCACCCGGCGAAGAACAATCCCCAGTGTGCTGGCCCTTTAAATCTAGCAGAACTGCCACGCAACAGCCCGCAGGCAGGGAGTGAGGAGTGAAGTGAGTAGCTGGGACCAGGACTAGTGCTGCGCCTGTGACCTGGCATGTGGGTCACGGTGCCAATGGCCACAGCCACAACCCAGAGCATGGGTAGCGGGGGCACTCTTAACAGCCGTCCAGTTGTCATGGCAGTCAAGGCTGATAAAGAGTAAAGATGTAGTAGGACATTTGTAATTTGACACTCTAATGCAATACTTAAGTATTGCAGTATATTGTACATGTTATCATTCGTGTTCAAGTCACATAAATTATATATCACAAAAATTTTAAAGGGTAGAGTTTAATTTTATGACTAAGGCTGTAACAGATTTTAACTTTACTTTGATATCATGACTTTTCATTTTGTCTGATCTTTGATCATAACAAAAGCCATTGAAAGCATTGAAAAAATTGAGATAACTTTCTTTGCTGTGTTATCATGGTGCATCAACTGTCAAGGTTAACTGTACTACTTCTGTACCTGTTTGTATTTTATTAAAACAGTGCATGACCCATGATAGTCAAGAGAGAACTAAGGAAAAAAACATAGTATGTAACCTATGGTTGTCTATGGAGAAGAAAATGCCTGATATCTCTCAAAAGTCTCATGGTACAAGCCTGCAATCATCAAATTGGTCTAGTTTATGTGAAATGCTTAGTAAATAAGAAGATCTGACCTGGTCTTCATGGCATATCATATTCTTGTCCCACAATGCATTGCTTTCAGGGCAGAATTTTAAAGTTTTCTTTGGATTTAAGAAGACATCCTAATGCTCAGAAAAGTATTAAAGAAGAAAATCTGCATTGGTACCCATAGATTTTAAAAACTACTCTTATGGAATAATAAATCTAGAATTACAGATATTAGAATTGTAACCTATTTAAATCTGAGTATAAAATCTGGTGTTGGCACTTCTTCATTGTCAATAACTTGTTCTAGTATGTGCCATGAATGCTATTTCTGTATACTATTTCCAGATTTGCTTCTTGTCTTGATGGATAGCCGCTTCCCTTGACCTCCACTTTATCCATTCCCTTGTGCTGCGACTTTGTACTCTGCTGATCATACTATTGCTGATTTTGGCTGCTGAGTATAAGTTGTTTGTTTGGCTTCTTTCTTATCTGCTGTATAAGAGAATATCTGAGACTACATACAGCTCTCAAGACCTTGGGTCAACTAAATATTGTTAAACATGCTTGTGAAAACAGACAAGCCCTACCATCCAGACTGCTATGAGCGTTCTTTTGTTCATTTTTATTTTTGCACTCTGTAAAACATATGTCAAAATGTGACATTTATTTAAAAAAATAAGTTTATAGACTTTTAACAATTCTGTAACAATGCTGTCCCACTGATGTAATAAAATTCTGTAGGCAAACATTTTCTCATCCATCTCTGAATAGTGTATGCCAAGGGGTACACTTATCATAAAGGCAGCTTCTATGTCTACCATGAAAGTAATGTTCAAGCTCAGAATGACCCACAGGACACTATTAGAAATTTCAGTGACCCATATGGTTAAATAGAATTCTTTTTCCTTTTTTTGTGAGAGTTAGATGCAAAGTTTATCGAAAGTATGTGCCTATAATAAAATTCTAACTGCTTAAAGCTACCATTTGGGGGAGCTCACTGCATACACAGAAACTATATACAGCACCCATTAAATGCTGCATCAATTTTACCTCCTACTGCTATCCTTTAGCAGCCAGAATCTTTTTTTTTTTTTATTCTATGGGCGATATGTATGATTTTTGGTGCCCCGGCGCCATTTTTCACGCATATTGTAGCATAGAATGTGCCTGAATCTGTGAACCTGTTCTACTGCAGATCATAAATTTAGGGAGACATGTATGAACGGGGCTGGCGTCTTTCCAGCCCAACATATCGCGAAGCCCCGTTCTCTATTGGTTTTTATTCGTCCACACTACAATATCAGGTGCATTATAGAGCGTCCATGGCACTTTGTTATGCGCCTGACTTCAGGGGGCGTGTGGGAGGCGGCCTATAGATTTATAGCTTCAGTACGGCAATTTCAGGCGCATTGCTGCTAAAACAGGTAAATCAATTTGAAAGTGGTTTGCCTGAGCCAGAATTGTAGTCTTAGCGCTAGAATGCGCCTGATTTATGACTCGCAGCAGACTGGGTTCATAAATCAGGCGCATTCTACACTATTCTTATGAGCTTTAAAATTGGCGTCTAAACGGCATCAATCATTCATGTCATCCTAAGTGCTTTCTAGCTACTAAGTGACACTTCTGGCTCAAGTAAACTACCTTTAAAGTGCTCTACCTGTGCCAGTGGTAATGTACCTGGATTTGCCGATAAAAGGCATACATGTGTAGTTTTGTACGGCTGTAGTGTGACACGCCTCCAGCACACTCCCCGATCTCAGGCGCATTACAGAGTGCTGCGGGCGCTCTGTAATGCACCTGGTACTGGAGTGCAACTGTTTAAAAATAGAGCGAATGGAGCTTTGCTAGTTTTCGGGCCAAAAAGACGCCAGACTTCTGGCGCAGCCTCATTCATACATGTCGCCCTTAGTGTGTATCTAATTTTCTGAATAATAAGCTGACAGACAAGCTCCCAATTGGACCCCTAACAGCAATGTCAAGATGCAGTGCCATGACCTGATAGCCGCCCTGTTAATAGCCAGTGCCCATAGGTGAACCCATGCCTGAGAACATGGCTCTTCCTCTGTTGCCACCACAATGTTACGATACGGGGACTAGAAATTATTATCATCTTATCTCACCCAAAAAAAGAATGCAAGGACCTGTTGATATCATCCAGCATCAGGTGAGATCAATCTCCTCTTTGAAGATAAATCTGCTCTGTGTTTATTATGCCATTTTCCACACTATTTCAATATTGAAGCAAACTTGTCAGGTGGTTTATGCTTCCCTATGCAAGAGCAGAATGTGATAAAGTGAGACAAGCTGCGTACTGTGATATATAGGTTTACATGATATGGAACTGAATGACTGAGTAAAAAGCAGACAGTATACTAAAAGAGAAAGTGAAAGCACTGCTTACCCTACCAATATACAGTGATTGACATATTTCTCTAAATGTGAGCAGGTAAAGAAGTACTTTCACTGTCTTGGGCTCTGTCCGACCAGTATATTACACTCGGTTTTAGTTTTTTTGCCCATTCTTTGTTGCAGCTTTTTTTCTGTGTTTTTTTTTTATTTCGGGTGCCCCAATAGAACATGTTCTAAGTTTTTTTTCGAAACTGGCAATTTTGAAATCCGACCACAGAAAATCTTAGCTGTGCAGACTACAAGTCAGATTTACTATTGAGGTCTATGGGAAAGATATTACCGTTGGATTTTTGCATATTCTAAATACTAAATCTGCTTAAAGATCCAGCTGTAAACCACTGCTGTATAGACATAGCCTTAAAAGGGTTGTCTCACTACAAGGATTGCTTATATATTAAACATCTTGCAAAAACAAACCACTTTGCAAAATATGTCCATTAACAGTATCCTACCTATTCCTAGATATTCCCTTTTGTATGGACTGCATCAGCTCCTCAGGTCACTATAGTTATAGACCTGTTCAATCTCTCATGATAGGCTCCCAGCACTGGTTACTATAGCTACAGACCTGGCATCTACTGTAGCCAGTAAACACACCCCTGAATTAAAAATGAAACCAAGAAAACAGGACAAATTTATGTAGTAAGACAACCCTTTAAGGAGTCCTATCAGGATTTTCAATGTCTTTTACTCAGAAATCCTCCATCAAATCGTATAAACCCATACAGTATATCATAAAGCTCAGCTCCTCTCCCTCTATCTTAGATAGGGCAATGTAAACCACCTGGTTTATTTTAAGAGAGGAAGTCATTTTTTTATTTTTTTTTTACATAAAAGATGGTCTGTGCAGATAACAACAACTACCTCCCCACATTTAGTGTAAAATATACAGATCAGTACTGCTACATTCAATTATACAACTTTGTGGCTTCTTTGATCATGTATAGAGAAAACAAAAAGGGCATACTAGGTGAATCTTATAAAAAAAGACAAAGCAAACATCTTGCCTATTGAAGACTGACATTTTCCTGCTAAGAACTGCACAGCACGGAACCTTTGCTTGTTCAGGGCTGAAATAAAATAGTTAATTATGACTTTTGTTTATAGTTGTCAAACACACACTTGCATTGCCAGCTGCTCATACAATATAATTTACACCCAGATAAAAGGAAATACACATAATTAGCCTGATTTGAATTGTGCTTAAGAACTGGAGCAAAACATTTCTCCTTTGCTAGACAAAACCTGTTATTTATTTATTTTTTTATCTTCACATCTGCTCTCCAAATTGATTCAAATTAAAATGGAATTTGCATACAGAATATGCAGCACTACCAGATTCTATAGCATAAACCTTCTACATCGCTTTCCTTCCCAATTAGTTGTACTGTGAATGTTTGCAAATCTGTTTCAGCCGTGGTAATCTCTGTTGTCAAAACTCTGGGTAGTTAGCAGAAAGCTTTGCTGTAAATAAAGGCAGCTAGCTACTCTAATTACTTAGGGATTCACATTTTTCAGAGTCACTATATGGGAGTTACTGTATCTGCATCTGTAGTAGACTTAGGGAACAGTGCTGCAACCAGAGAATTTTATAGTAATATGTATTATCATGGGAATTCTAGGAACATACTGCAGCTCTGGTGCCTGAGGGAACCCAAAATCCTCAATGCTACATAAAATGATGCTAGGATTATAAATGGCACAAGGTAGTACAGGAGCCCTGTTAGAGATATTGCATCAGGGCCCACTTCTGTGGAAATGAACAACTCCTATTTCTTTATCCTAACTTTAGGGAGTAAAATGTCTCCTTGAAGAGAGCATCAAAAAAGTTTATGAAGACATAAGGCTCTACAATGCCCCACGGAAAATATTTAAACAGGCTCCTGGGAAGAGCTAAGATTTTTTGGTGCCATACATTGCTAGTAGCATTCCTTATAGTTATATCCAACCCATTAATCGTTTAAGCCTCAGGCCTGAAAAGTACTTAAAAGGGGTTTTCTTACTACAAAAATCATATCTGTAATGATGGGGATAGTAAAAATAAACAAATTTGCAATTGGTTTGTATTACCTAAATCATTTACTTTAGCTGTTGCTACCTGATCTCTGTGTGTCTACAGCTTTTTCTGCAGCCTGGGGTCGGGCCACGTCCCCTGTGCTGTGATTGGCGGCCTGCATTTAGTTCAATCGCAGGGTCGGGACACGCCCCCCTCTGCTGTGATTCGCTGTCCTGCGCTCTCTGTGATCACTCCCCCCCTACGCTGTGTGAAGCAGACTGCCTGAGCTCCTCTCAGTGATAGCTCTAATGTAAAGGATCTGGGCAATTACTTGTGTCTCTTTAGCTGCCAGATTAACTACTTCCACACACCATTGGGTCACTGCTAGTCCCAATCACTTGATGGAGCAGGGGAATGTACATCAAGGGGTTAAGCACTGAGGAGCAGCAGAGAGACGACCTGCACCACCAGATGTCTATCGTTGGTGGGCGGTCATTAACTCCTTAATGCCTGCCCTCTGACTTTTGATGGTGGGCATTTCAGTACGTTCGTCTACAGCGACATGTTTTGACGTTGCTACAGACATCGGAGTTTGCGGCGCCCAACGCCGCAGCAGCACCGATATTGGGGCTGTACTACACAACCCTGTTCCCAACACAACTCCTGCAAGTACCGAGGAGCGGGGGAACCTCCGCTTTCCAGTGCTTTAACTCTTTGATTGCTGCAGTTCGTCCCCGCGGAACAATCAAAGGGTCTCCCTGCTCTGTCGGGTGATCGGGACACCGGTGACCTGACAGAGCCCGGGGAATGGCTGCACAGTCAGCCCTGGGGACCTAGATTAACCCCAGGGCTGACTGTGTAACAAGCCAGTGATCAGGGCAAACTGTGTGCTGCCTTGATCACTGTCTGTGTCAGACTGACATAGATTATAATGTATTAGCATATATGAATATGCTAATACACCACAGAGTGTAAAAAAAAAAAGTTCTGCCTTCATGGGATTTAAAAAAGTAAAAAACATAAAAAGTGTAAAAAAAAAAATTAAAAATAAATAAATATTTAATAAAAAATAATTGTACATACATTATACAAACAAAAAAAAAACCTACACATATTTGGTAACCACACGATCGTAATAACATGTAGAATTAATCTAACAAGTTATTAAGTGTGAAATGTGAATGGTATAAAAAGTTTAAAAAAAAATTGAGAAAAAAAATTAAGAAAAAATCTACAATTATTTATAAGTGAACTTAAACTATTCCCCCATAAAATACAATTTGTCTCGAATAAAACGAGGTCTCATAAAACTGCGTCATTGAAAAATAAAAAAGTTACAACTGTTACAACAAGGAGGCAAAAAATAAAAAAAATGTTCTGGTCATTAACTACTTTTCAGGTGTTCGGCTTAAAGGAGTTGTCTCATTAATAGCTTTCAGCCTCTGTCTGTGAATGGGAGTTGAATTGAGGGGCGTGCTAGCTTCTCTGCCTCTTCTCCTCCCTGTTCCCGCCTCCCCTCAGCACACAGGCAGCAGGGGGGGCAGGGGGATTGCTGCCAGAGTTAACCCTGTGTGTGCCTGCCTAGATAGGTCTATGATTGCTAATAGTGTTCCTATACCCTCTGCTTAGCTTACATATCTCCACATCTCCAGCAACAACAAACAAACCCTCTCAGAACAGACACATACATGGAAGCTGCAAAGTGTTACTCAGGATGTGTCCCTAGTACAGCACAGCATGAACTGTTCACAAGCCTCCCTGATCTGTATAGTATTATTATAGTTACAGCTCCACAGACATCATGATTATAGTAACAAACAGGGTCACTGCTGTCACATCTATTGATCAGCCTCATCTCTGCTCAATCTGTGTAGAGAGCAGGAGGAAGCAGGCACACACAGGGTTAATCCAGGCAGCACAGACATAGAAGCCAGAGTCCTCCCTCCTCCTCCCTACACTACAGAAGCATTCTGTGCGGGAGGGGCTCTCTGCTCCAACCTGTCTTCAAAGGAGATGAGTCATTCAGACCTGACAGCCAGTAAAATAAGGATCAACAGGTCGGCTGCTATAGAAATTTGAGAAGCTGATGCACACCTAGGAACAGGGCTAGCTCAAATTCAGTAGGACATTTGTAATGCACATATATTGCAAAGCTGCTTGTTTTTTAAAGATCTTTTAATTAAAACCCAATCATTGTAGCGAGACAACCCCTTTAAGGAGTTATGGACTTAAAGAAGTGTTCTTACCATGCCATTTCACAGAACCATAGACAGATTCAGGCTCATACTTCTTAGTTAGGCTATGCGTCGGTCTACAGCAGTGATTGGCATTTCAGCTCTGCTATTTCTACCTGAGCCTGTTAGGAAGACATTAGTAATGAGTAGTCTAAACATTAGTGCACAAGGCTACAGTAAGTAATGTAAATAATCTCTGTCATGCAAATAAGAAACAGGAAGTGACGTCACCATCACTGCTACTGTTAGACCCTGTTAGAACAGAGAGAGGTGGTTGGTAACCTAGGGAAGCTTATGTACAAATTCAGGAGATCTGCTCTAGCTCTAAGTGGAAGCAAAATCAGAACAGCAATGTATTTGGTATTAATCTTTATTTACCTTTGTCTATTTGTGTAAAGGTAACCAATGAAATAGGAATGCCCCTTAAAAGAGCCGTTAAATGTATTTGGGTATTTGAAAACAAGTCAGTAGCTTCTCCATAAGGAAAAGTGTCACATCAAGGGAGGTGCAGTGAGCCCTAACTGGAACCCAGCCCACTGTCCCTGTCTGCTTGACGTGCTGCCCTAGGTGGCAGACGGCAACTGGGCGACAGTCCCTGCACTGCTAAAGTGCTGGGGCCGTCAGGAAGTAGAATAGTCAGACAGTCCGGGTAAATACCAAATAGGAACGCCAAAGCAACAAATAGGAACCAGAGGTATAAACGTAAACAAGCCGAGGTCAAAAACTAACGGGAGGAAGGTACAGAATGAGGAGACAAGCCGGGGTCAGAAGAACAGGCCGGGGTCAGGTATACGGATAAGCAAACACAAGAACAAGAACAAGTAACAAGGTAGCCAGGAATATCACAGGTGCTGCACTCAGCCTTCAGGGAGTTTAAATGGGATTCCTGGCTACCGCCCCTGCAGCTGATTGGAACGGCCTCCGGGTCCTCCCATTGGCTGGTGCAACACGCCCCATGTCAGGAGTCGCTGGGCGTCTGTCACTCACAGAGCTGTCAGCAGCATGTGTATCAGGGTGGGGTTGCGAATCAGCTGCTGCAGCCTGTAGATCCCTGCAGCCTGAGCACAGCCTAGCCCTGACAAAATGTCTCCGATCTGTGGATTGTGGATTGTATTATGGGATCTTGTCCTGGATTTGTTTGTTTAGGTCTCTGGGCATGAGTTTGCATTTTGAGGGACTGGTTGGGAGTCTGTTATGGTATTTGTAGGGAATCTATTCAGGGATTATAATAGTCTGTATTTAAGAGAGTTTGGCCTGGAGTTTTTTTTTGGGGTAGGTATTTTTTGGGGTGTGGTCAGGGGTCTGTATTTATTCTTAACTCAGGGTACTATATTAATTCTAGGTCCCGGAGTCAGAATTTATTTTTTTGGCCTAAGTCTGGAGTCTTCATTTTGTATTGTGATTAAGAAGCAATTAGGTTTGCGACGTTTGGTAGCATGACCTATGTAAGTTCTCTGCATTGCTTATCAGACAGTCTGAATAGGGATAAGTGCTCACCAGACAAACATAAGCAACTATGGTGTGTGTGCATATTTGTGTTTATGCTGTATGTATATGTGTGTATACAGTATGCTATACTACACGTCTAAGTCCAAGTCTCTGACTATTTCTATGAGTGTTAGTAACTGCACATCTTTTTCTGGCTGTCTGTATGGCTAGATCCCTTGGATCCTAGCCTGGTGGAGGACCAGTAATTGGGGCAGACAATGCTGGAGCCTAAAGAGGTAAGTAAACACTAGACACTAGGTACTTGACTCAGAGATGCTCTTATTAACCTATTGATTTCCAATGCTCTAATCACTGTCATCTGAATTTATTTTACGAAGGAAGAAGACACCCAAATGCCTTATCTCAGCCTAAGTATTATTTTCAGTATCATTAGTTACAACATAAGTGGGTCACCAAGGAACAACAAACAGTGAACAATCTGCAGAAACATACACAGTATCACTAACACTTAGGTCAAGTGTCTGCTTTGTGGTGAAATAAAATATCTTGTGAGGTATTGATTGGTTTTAACTGAATTCTAGTTGATCAGTGAAAAATAGTATATGCAGTTCAGGGAACTGGACTAGGACGTAGTTGTGGACTCTACACAACTTAACAGTGCCTAAATAAAAATTATTCTTCCTGATAGACAAAGGACACAACATATTTTAGTGATAAAGCAGTAAACCCAGCCCCCATAGATCATCATGGAGTAGATGCGACAAAGTTAAGAAAAAAAGCATTGGTCTTGGGATTGTATACTATATAGAGTAGGTAAATAATCTCCATGAACCCGACATTAAAATGCTATTTAACATGAAATAGTAACCATGGACTGAGAAATTAAAGGCGTTAGCTCATTATACAGATTAGCTTTCAACATGTGAGGACTGTTAAATCAAGACTTTTTCCAAATAAATTAGTCTTTTGTCTCTCTTGGTCAGGAGATAAGAGAGATTTTATCTTATCTTAGTGCACACAGGTTCTCTGGGTACAATCCAGCTCTCCCATCCTAATAAGACAGAGAGCCGTGAATGACATTACCACAGGATGGAAGCTTGAGAAAAGAGTGTGTTGTCTCTAACAAACAAATGAGATTAATTACTTTTGACTGTTTTCTTTGAGCTCTGTAGTTTTATGCACTATAGATTACATCTTCCCGAGTCATGTCAGTGCAATTAGAAGAGCTGGGACACTGAGCTCATATGCTAAACACTGCTACAGAACCACCCACAGCCTAACCGGGAAAAGTGAGGAACTGTGAATCTAAAGCGGCCTGTCAGGGGTACCCTAATCTCTGCCTAAAGCAGAGCAACCACTTTGAAAAGTGCGACACCACATTGGAATCTTATACTGAACAAACCCTGGCCAAAACAGGGGGCAGACAAAGGCCATGTTCACACGGCTTAAAATGGGCCGTATTTCGGTCCGTAATTATGCGCCGGAGTGTGCAAGTTACGGGCTGAAAACGGCCCAGTCATTACGGTATGAACTATGGATTACGTCTCCTCTCCCTGCTCGGCGAATCCGCCGGGCGGGGAGATAATGGACATGTGAATTACCAGCGGTGTATATAAGCGCCGCTGGTAATGCAAGTCTATGAGCTGGCGAGGTGCCGGCCCCCCGCTCCCGCCCCCCGCCACACGGCGTAATTGCGGGGCGGAATTTCGTGCCGCACGTAAGCCATGTGAACATAGCCAAACAACAGACAAACAGGACACAGATAAAACAGAAACAAATAGGTGATGTCAGACCAGGAGAAAATGCAGTTCCAAATCAGAGAGCAGGAGAGTAACTGAGATATGAGCCAAAGTCCAGAACCAGAGAAACACAAATATTTTGAAATCCACACAAGCACAATAGTCAGGATACAGGAGCAATCATAGGCACTAGAGCAAGGAAACAGATGGGTTTAAATAAACATCCCCAGCCAGGGATTGGATTCAGCGACTTAACCTCTGAGACACTGTTGCAAACCCAGGCTGAAGCTCAGGCAGGTTTCTCTTAAAGAGGCAGACACATATTACTGACACTGCTTGTGGCTCTGTGAAACAGCATGGGGAGACATAAGTCTAATGTTGCTCCTTGGATTCAGGTCAAAGCCAGATTCCACCCAAATATGAACACTGCAGTCAAGGTCTGCCCAAAGCAGTTATTGACAATTTCCAAACTATTAACCCTAACCATAAATTGAGTTTTTTAAGGGGCTTTAGCAGTTAACTCAGCTGTCTTTTAACCCAACTCTCCCTTGCCATCAAACTTTTGGTCAGACACCTGATTAGATGTCACTTCTGGTTACTATAGCATTGGACCTATATTGAAATAACTGGAAGTGACATTTTACAGGGTGTCGGACCAAAATTTAGGCTGCAAAGGGAGCATTGCAGCTTCAGAATGGTACGTTAACCCCTAAAACTGCTCAAACAACCTTAACCTCAACTTAGGGTAAGGATTACAGTTAGGGTCATGGAAAGCTTTAGGTCGGGGACATTCCAGTCCTAAATTTTTTCACAAGTTAATCAAACCGTGTTGAACCGGGCATGGCCTAATTTGATAACAGTAGTACAAATCCACTGAGCACAGAGAAAAGAGGATGGGGGGCATTATATTTTTTATAATAGTCCAAGCACATTTATGTTTGGTATAAAATTGTATGAGAAGATACAGTAAATTTTATTTAGAACTCACCAAGCTGTGAACTTACAATTAAAATAATAGTAATGTAAAAGAAAAGCTTGTTGTGTAAGGTAGCACTGTTAGACAATTTTGTCTTGGATCCCAAAATTGCTAGAAATGCAAGTCACTGCTTCTATACAAAATTGGCATGAGAAAAATAAAAACACTTTGGGCCACATGTATGAAACTGTTTTGGTCTAAAACTCACTCTTTTGCCCATAGTAATCCAGGGTTTTAGACCTAAACAGGTTCATACATGTGGCACTTTATATGATCTCTTGTTAATTAAAGGGGTTGTCTCAGTACATTGATTCATCTCAGTCCTGTTTTCTTGGTTTCACTTTGAATTCAGGGACATGTTTACTGGCTTCTATTAGACTGCAGTAGAAGCCAGGTCTGTAGCTATAGCAACCAGTGCTGGCAGCCTATTATGAAAGATTGAACAGGTCTGTAGCTATTGCGAACTGAGGAGCTGATGCAGCCCATACAAGAGGGGCTATCTCAGAATAGGCAGGATACTGTTAATGGACACATTTTGCAAAGTGACTTGTTTTTGCAAGATCTATAACATAAAAAACAATCCTTGCAGTGAGACAACCCCTTTAAGTCTATAGTTGATAATATAGTTGGCTCATTTAATTTAGTCTTTCAAAAGATCAGGGTGAATTGTCATTCATGTATACACTGAAGTACTAATTAGAAATGCTGAAAATAAAGTGAATGTAAAAAAAAAATAATGCCAAACGGAAGTATGACATCTATTTATATTGTAAAGTACATATTTTTTTATGTACTGTAATATTAATGTCAGAAAACAGGTATCTTTTGTGTTTCTACTGGCAAGAAGAACATTTTTTTCTTTTTTTCACAAAAATATCATTTGTGTTTCTCAGGTGTCAAGAATGTGTTAAAAAGAGAAAACCACTCAATGACATTTCCTTACATTACGTTGATCTTGACAGGTGTTACTGGCAAATGTGAGTTGTATCTAACAGCACTCACCGCAAATGGAGTGGGCTCCATACATCCTTAGCATCACCATGACATACTAAAGTGTCATAGTGGGCTACGAGGTTAATACATGTGCGTGCAGAATGTTGTCTATTGACTGCAAGCAAACATCTGCCTTCAGTGATTTTAACAAACCTTTGATGCCCAATGGGTGCTTGCACACAGAGCAGTTTTGGTGCAGTTTTAACTGCGCTCCAATTATCGGCCTTTATTACCAGCAAGCTTCTTTTACTTATTTAAACTGTTTGGAGAGTGAATAATCAATTAGTGAGATTGTTATCTACAAGACTTCAAACAGTAAATAATTACTGACTTGAAATACCTTTCCAAACAATTTAGACAACTGAAAGAAGCTTGCTGGTAATAAAGGCAGTTTAATTGGAGCACAGTTAAAACTGCACCAAAACCGCTCTTTGTGAACGTGCGCTAAACATTAAACGTTGTGGGCTGGATCAATTTATTCACTCACTTTTGGCTCAATTCGTGCCACAAACTGGCATACGTCTTACGCTACATTTATTATGTTTTCATTAGACACTTTTTGTGCTATTATTGTCAAGAGGGCGTGGTTTACCAGCAAAATAACATGTCTCGGCAGATCGCGGGCATGACCTTACTTGTCACACTGTACCCCAAAATTCTGCCAAAATTTTGTACAAAATAATGCCATAAAATAAGCCAACCAACAGGTGGTATTAAGTTAGACAACCGTGTAAAAACATACACCAAAAATATCTTACAGTGTGAGCCAAAGTGAACATTTGGTGCATCTTTAGACTGCCTTGTCTAAGTTAACAATGTTGTTGTTTTAGACAGGATTAGCAAATCTGTTTATGTGTGTTAATAAAATGTTAAATTGAAAGTCTACCTTTAATTATCATATTATTTTTGGTGAAAAAAATCTTTGTTGATTTTTTTCTAGAGTTATCTTTAATTTATAGTGCATTTTTTTTTCTAAGAGAGTCTAAAATCAGTGGCACTAACATAGATTTAAAATATAACATGCTGGCTACTTATACTCACCAGTAGATGGAGCTAAAAAGGTTACTGCATCATATGCTGTTATTGAGAAAAGGGATAAATAACACTATGTAACAAGCTCATAGGCTCTCTGGAGTGGCAGCTGCAGGTGGGCAGCATAATATATATTTTTTTTTATATCTATATTGAGGCAACCAAAAAATTGGAGTCATGACTGCTACGAAGATACATGAAGAAGTTAATCAGTACACCTTTTTCATTCTATTCAGATTTAGAAAATAACACAACATAGTATTGAGGATGGACATCAGCTCTAAAACTTCATTAGAAATGCTGTCAATTTTAGAATATTTTTATCTATGTACTGTCATAGAAAATGTTTTACCTGCATAGAGTTAAATTTTGAGAAAAGAATATTTGTTTGTCTAATTCTTTGTCCGTTCACTATAAACTGATCAGCACCCTCTATTATCTGCTCTACCAGTGATGGCTACATAATTGTATTTTCAAACAGTGAGGAAAAGAATAACAAAACAATAATTATGGATATGAAGGCTTAAAGTGTTCTGAACAGACGAGATTACTGCATGATTGTACAAAACCATTGAAAAGATTGTATGCACACTGCTTGAATCAAAGGAACATAAATAATCACATTTGATCCAAAGTAAGACATCATTTACATCTCTGAGATGAAAAATAATCTCCTATAATAAATGTGTGTATTGTATAAAAGCACACTGACCATTTTTAAAGTGATATTTATACAGCTAAAAAAAAAGCTGAAGCACCGTGAATATTACTAGGTTGTTACAAGTTTGAAAATCCATAACCGAGTGATATAGAAATAAACACCGTAGACCAGGCAGTCCCCGGGTTACGAACGGGATAGGGACTGTAGGTTTGCTCTTAAGTTGAATTTGAATGTAAGTCGGAAAAGGTAGATTTACTAAATGTAACTCTAGTTTTGGACAATGCAGGGAAGGGTTTTTACATCTGTTTTGCTGTCTGTGCCCAGTTAAGAAGATTTCACCTCATGTGCTGCTGTGGCATGCTGGAACTTGTCGTTCCATAGCTACCATCTGCATTGGAACATGGAACTACAAGTTCCAGCATGTCCCATAAGTCTTCGTTTGTAACTAGGGGACGGATGTAAGTCAGGTCAGCACGGTGTAAGTCGGGGACTGCCTGTATAATCATAGGGCTAGTAATCTTGGATGCAGAAATGACCATGGTGATATACATAGCCAGTCATATCCATGTCCAGGACAAATACCGCCTTGGTGTGCTTGCACTGATGTATAGCAGAAGGTGTAAATCAGATTTATTTTACACTGAGGATAGGGTTAACATTGGGAGGTTTCTCAACTAATTTGATTTTGACTTTATACTCAGTCCTGCAGTTATTTAATAATATCCCCCATAAGAGAAATATATCTTCAAATGATAAAAAGACATAATTTGTTTCAGGTCACCATGCTTGCAAATCTTCTTTATAAATTTGTGTCAGTTTCAGTGTAAATACTTATATTAATTTTATTAAAGGAGTTGTCTTACTACAAGGATTGCTTTTTATGTTATAGATCTTGCAAAAACAAGTCACTTTGCAATATGTGTCCATTAATAGTGTCCTACCGATTCTGAGATAACCCCTCTTGTATGGGCTGCATCAGTTCCTCAGGTCTCTACAGCTAGAGACCTGTTTGATCTCTCCTGCCAGCACTGGTTGCTATAGCTACAGACCTGGCTTCTACTGCAGCCTAGTAGAAGCCAGTAAACATGCCCCTGAATTCAAAGTGAAACCAAGAAATCAGGACTGAGGTAAGATGAATCAATGTAGTGAGAACCCCTTTAATGTTTTTTATCTGTTTGGTGTGTGTTTGAAACTTATGTTTTTAAAGTAATGTGTATGTCCATTAGTGGTGACTTTCGGAACGATGTCCCTTTAGCAGAGCTGGCTTCTCTGCTGACCAGCCCACGTGTGCTAGTCAGAAGGCCTCGCCAAATGGCATGTCTTGCTATGCAGAGTAATGTGGCATTTGTTTGGGGATGGGGAGGGGGCTGCAGTTGGCTACACTGCAAATGGGATTGCCATATTATATAAATCTTAAATACAACATCTACAGCCTATATATTTTATCTTGTTTGCATTTTATTTTTTGTGCACTGTTTATCAAGAGATGGTACCCTGTATTAGCCATGCTTGTAGAGGAAAATTAAGTGACATCACGCAGCACTCACTGGGTGCCATACATATCCCTTGATGGACTGGAGTACATATGGCCCACCTTCTCTCTATACAAAACAATGCATGTTTATTTTTTATCTTTTAGCCATCATAGATATAACGTCCTGGTTGGGCTGTAGATGGTTCTATAGCATATTCCATCATTTTTCTGCTATCTCTAGCTGAGCCTACTACAGGGACATTGCTAACAGAAGAATTTAAGCAGTAAGGCAAAAGGCTATAGGGCTCTAAAGGGTTAAAATTTGTCAGTAACTTAGATAAATAAGTTCCAATACTGCTGATAAGACACAACAGGGAGAGACAACATGGTTGGACAGGGCTGCTGAAGAAATAAGAGCAGAGAGAGGTTATTGGTGACCTCAGGAAACTTCTGTACACAAGCAGGAGATAAGATCCCCTCTATTTCTTAAACAAAGCAAAATCAAATCAGCAATGTATTTGGTAATAATTATCCCTGACGAAGCATTCCTGCGAAACGTGCGTTGGGTCTTTTCAGCATGCTAGTTGGTCTGTATTATCCCAGTATTATGGCTTTATTTTGTATTGGTTATTTATGTTACCTTGTTGGGGCATATAACTTTTTTGAATATATTACTCTAAATCATGTGTACCATTTTTATTATTTTTTTATTTGAGTTATTTTGATTTGGGATATACTTACCTGTAGCACTTTTGGCACTTGGCACTTTTGCACCGCTATTTTTTAGGTTTGTAGTTGTGTTGATTTATTTTCAGTAAAGAAATATTTATTTTATTGGGTAAATGTAGTTTTGTTTGGTGTCGTGATAATTAGTTTTGCCTACATGTTTAAAGCTAATCTTTTTGGGTAGGGGAAAAACCCCCCTTTAAAACTCTTATATTCACAATCAGTAAATCTCAAAACCTGCTAAATTGAGTATGATGGGTGAAATGTATACACTGTTGCAGCTCTAATACAATAACAGTCTAATTACTTGTTAAAAAAGTGAGCAGCACAAAAAAAGAAGTAGAAAAAAAATAGAGCCCTAATTACAACTGCAAAAATGTATACACTCTATTGTACACATAAATAATACTACCATATGTAATACCCCCAAATAGTGCTGATAATTATACCCATAAAACATACACATTACATACACATAGACATTAAAAATATTTATACACATTATGCACATATACACACATTACACATATACAGAATATACAAATTAGAAACATTTACAAGTTACATCCATTTATATATTACAAATATACAGTATAGACTGTATGCATTAAACACATACATACATGATACATGAAAAACTACACTTACATACTTTACACACATACAATCACAATACTCAAACTCTTGTCTCTCACCTCCCTTAAAGGGGATTTGCCAGGACGCCAGTTACCTACCTTTACCCAACGGGGCGAAATATACAAACTGCTGAGTCATAAAGCTGCAGGGGAAGAGGGAGGGAGTGATGGGGATAAGGAATCCAAGGGAGCGCTAAAAACTTAAACTGAAATAAAAAAATACAAAGAGTGGATTTATACAGAAAAAGACCCCTCATAGATTCCCTTTTCTCCCCGGTGCCTTAAAAGCTGTCGGGGGCGGGGCGGCTCGGCTTGCGGGGAGGAAGATTTGCAGCAGCTGATCAGCGACCCCCCCCTGATAACAGTCTGTGGGGGCTGTGTGAGTGACAGACCCCCGGGGGGCCACTCCTAAAATGAGGCGGTCGCACCCCCAAAATGGGGGGGACCCGGAGGCCGCCCCAAACAGACAGGGGGGTATTTGGATCACATTTAAAAACTCCCTGCTAGCTATGTGCGCCTGCGATATTCTCCTGGCTGCCTGTTACCTGTGCTTTTGCTTTGTTGTTTGTTACCTGTGTACTGACCTCAGTTTTCTCTGACCGCGGCTTTTTTCTGATTTTGTACCTCGCCCCCCTTTTGTGTTGACCTCGGCTTGTTTATGTTTACCCCTTTGGTTCTGTTTTGTGGCTTGGCTTCCTGATTGGTTTGACCGGACTGTCTGACTTTTTTCCTTCTGAGGCCCAAGCACTTTAGCAGCGCGGGGATTCCCCCGTTGCCTTTCCCGCCTAGGGCAACACGTCAAGGGCAGGGACAGTGGGGGTTTCCCGTCGGGGACTCATGCCCTCCCTTGACAATTATGCGGGGCCGAACCGTTATCCTTAACAAACTTTGAACCCAGACAGCTAGGGTAGAGCAGAGCGGGGGCTAACCAGTTAGTCCAGGATCTGGTGCTGGGGTAGAAGCAGGATCTACCCCAAGGCGAGTGTCCCTGAAATACCTTCCCCCTTGGGGGACCCCCCCTACCCATTTGCCTGACAGGTTTAGGCAACGGGAAGGCCTTTTTGGCATTTAGAAGGGATGTCGCCTGTATTTTAGTCTCTGCCCACATACCTCGGGCAATAGGACCCAAAAGGGGGGATGGTTATGTCCCTACTTCGGGCCCCCCCCAAGGGGCTTTTTCGTTCCCCGCCTGAGCCCAGAACGTTTAAATGGACAGCTTTTTCCGCCTTAGGGGTATTTTTGATGCCCCGGGGATGGGGAAAGCTTCCGGGCTCAGTGACCACCTTGGGCAGGGAAAAAAGACGGTGGGGGGGAATTTTGCTCAAATTTCGTCGCGGTGCGTTGTCGGGTGGAATGACCCAGTCTCAGAGCCAGTTTGATTGGGTTAGTGCCATGTGAAGGATTTTTTGGTGGTTACCCTATCCCTGGTACTTTAGATACCCTGGCACGCCGTTCTTGGACAAGTTTAGGGAGAGACGTCGGGAAAAGGTTTCCTCTTCTTGCCCCAGGGTCACCTCAAAACCCGTTGTTTCTGTTTTAAACCCCAGGGAGCCCATGCAAGGGGGGGCTTTTTTCCCGCGATGTGTAGTGCCGTAGGATACTCTTTGCACCAGGGGGGGGGTTTATGTGGCGAAGAGGGACACACGTTGGGGAGTTCCCCAAAGGGGAAAGCCAGGCCAAAAAAAACTCCGCCCCTAGGTGGTCAAGGATGATCACCTAGCGGGCAGGTATTTCCTATCTATCCAAAAAAAATTGCTGCTCCCGTTAAGATTTCATATTTGTGCTGTTGGGTTCGGGGAGTGCGTTTGGGGTTCTGGATCAGCTTCAAATTTTGTTGATGGTCTTTCGTCAAACGTTTAGGCCTACCTTGGAACCGCTATCTGAGTTCTACGGGTAGTGGCTTTGACCCCCACCCCACTACCGGGGCAAAATCCAACATTGTTCCTGAGCTGGAGAGGGTGGTCGGACCCATACATACTAAAAAAGTGTACTCTTTTATATGGGGGGGACCCCCCGCTGATGTGGATTTGGGGCTGCCCGGCTTCAAAACAAAACCCAGTGTTTGACTGGAATTCAGGTAAATTAGTAAGGGGGGGACAACGGTGTGTTGACAGATTTTCCCCCTACCATACGGGGCTTTATGGGTGGGTATTTTCCTGTTTTTATCCTGACTTTGCTGCAGTTTTTTCTCGAAACATCGGGATACTCCCCCCCTCAAGATCTTACGACTGTCCCATTGCCCTTTTGCCCGGGGAGTAAGGTTTCCCAAGGGGAGGAATATAATCTGTCTTCCAGAGAGACTGCAATGAAACAAAAGCGAAAGCTTACAAAAGGGGCATATCAGACCTTCGGTGTCTCCATGGGTGCGGGGGGTTTTTTTGTGGGAAAAAAAAGGATGGGGGGCCTCCGCCAATAGTTTATTAACGAATAAAATAAGGTAAAAAACCAATACCCTTTCCCCCTTGTCCGGATCTTTTTAAACCCAAATCCGGGAGCAAAGGGGTTTTCCAATTTGGACCTTGAGGGGCCTTTAAAAACCTCATCCGCACCCGAAAAGGGGTGAGTGGAAAACCGCTTTTTTAAACACCCCTAAAAGGTCTTTTTGAGTTCTGTGATGCTTCGGGTTGTGTAATGCTCGGGTGGGCCCGAACCGGTTAATGATTTTTCCGGGTCTAATTTGGTTGTTGTATGGTGTTTACCCGAATGACATTTTTAAACTATAGAAAAATTGGTCGTTCCCGTTAAACACGTCGGCAGGTATTGCAAATCCTGAAGCAAAAAGTTTGTTTGTCAAGCTTGAAAAATGTTTTTCGGGGGTAGGAGGTACCTTTCCTTGGGGACATCTGACTCCTAACTCATTTGATGGGCCCCCGGTAAAATTCGGCCATTCTCGATGGGTCCCCCCTTCATTCTGAAGGCACTGCAGCGGGTTTGGTAGGGGTTTTCGAACTACTATCGTAAATTTAATTGTAAAATTTTTTTGTCTTGTTCGGCCTTTGACTGACTGACTAAAAGGGGGGGAAGTTCGAGTTGGGGAACCCGAGGCCCTTGATGCATTTGAGAACTTAACAGTGTTTTGTATCAGCTCCCCCGGGTTTATTCAAGCAAACACACAAACCCTTTGTCGTTAGGTTGATGTTTATATGGTGCAGGGCGGTTTGGGTCTTAGGGGTCCCCTAATATGACTAACCACCCCCTTTGCCTTCTTTTCCGTAAATTTTTTCCCAAACTGAAAAAAATTTGATGTTGGGAACCCCGGGGTTGTGGTATTAGGGGGCCTTCGAGGAATGTCGCCACTTTCCCCGAGGGTGCCCCGCTAGGTACGGCCTTACTGATATAAGAACTTACCTTTTTAGAGAGTGCTAAAAATTTAAATCCATCAGGGCGCGTTTTGGGGATTTTTTTTACCGCTTCAACTTTTTTGTTCTTCGAAAAAAAAGTAAGGCTGTCTCTACTGAAGCTTCTGTGCCAGCACGCATTAGGAGGATCGCACCTATTTGCCCAAGGGGACGTTGTCTCAGCATTTCCCCTGTTTGCCCCTGAGGTTAAGTCCCACCAGGAATGAGACCCGTTAAATTCCTATTTCGAAGGTCTTTGTCCCCACTCAGTTTTGGTAGAATTTTAAAAAAATTTCTTTATTCTGTGTTTTCTGGGGATCCTGGAGTGTTGGACAAAAAAGCTTTTTCTCATAATTTTGGTTTCCCATCTTGCCTCGTGATGTTGGGCCCATGTGGCTTTTGAAGTCTGCGCCGGGCAAAAGTTCCTAGAATGTCCTCCTGGGGGGAAATTTTTTCCCCCTACCTGTACCTGAAGTCTATGGACCACATCTCCAGGATTTTTTGCGGACCTTCCCCCTTCAGAGGGCAAAACGGTTATTTGGGGGGTAGTGGAGGTTCAGTAAAAATGTGCCATCTTGTTCCCTTTAAGGGGGGTTGCCTCGTCCCAAAAAAAGGTGAACTCTTTTCAAAAACATTGTAAACTGCATGGGTTTTCCAGAAAATATTGTTTTTGGCAAGGGGGTTTAGTTCTTTTCGTGTTTGGAGGCCCTTTGCAGGCTCTGGGTATCCCCCCTTCCTCTCTTTTGCCTTCCAACCCGGACAATGGGCAGATTTTTAGGGGGGGGGGAAATCAAATGGTAACAAAAATAACTCCTTGTTATGTACTGCACAGGTAACTGGGGGAAAATACTTACCGTTGGTTGAATTTGCCATTAACAATGAGGGGGGTGTAGCCTCTGTACCTCGCCATTTTACTGTAATTATGGTTTCACCCAAGGGATGGTATTTTTTCCCTGCATGTCTGATCACAGCGGGGTGGATGTTTTTATTAAAGATCTGTTCACAGCTGAGCCCAAGTTCAGAAGAAACTTGGGGTTTAACCAGAACATCCGAAGAAAAATTTTGATAGCGGCGTCTTTGTTCTAGAGGTTTGGGTTGGGGGTAAAGTATAGTTTTTCCACCCAAATCGCGATTTAAATTCCCCCTGGGGAAACTGCGCCGCGATTTGTAGGTCCATCTGTGGTTCAGGGAGGTGGTTAAACCCCAGTGGATTCGGGGGTGAAATTCCCCCCCGTCTTCCCAATACATAACATTTTCCATCGGGGGGATTCTTAAGGGTACATTCACCTGTTACTCGCCCCTAGACCTCCCCTCCCGGTTTGTAAGAGGGGGGGAGAATTGAAATGCCGTATTTTGGATTTTCGTAAGGTCCAAAAGTCACTGCAGTACCTGGGCCATTGTGGGGATGGGCCTGAGGAGAGATCATGGGTTCCCCCAAATCCCTCCTGCTGATGGGCCTGGGAAGGAATTCCATGACTCACCCCCGAAAACCCGGATCAGGGAAGGGTCCTGGCCCCCCCCTAAAAGGGGGGGGGACTGTCAGGGGGGTGGGAAAGGGTCGGGTTGCAGGGGGGAAGGTTGCAGGTGATCAGCGACCCCACCCCGATAGATAGTCTGCTGGGAGTGTGTGAGTGACAACCCCAGCCCCTCCTGACATGAGGCAGTCCACCAGCCAAAGGGGGGACCCGGAGGCCCTCCAATCGCTACAGGGGGGGGTATTGGGGATCACTTTTAATCTCCCCCCGTAGTGAGTGTGCACCTGGGAATTCCCTGGTGCCCCTTTTTCCCTTTCTATTGCTTTGTTGTTTGCTTTTGTGTACTGCCCCCAGCTTGTTCCCCCTGACGCGGGGTTGTCTTCTGATTTTGTACCCCGTCCGTTCGTGTTGACTCGGCTTTTTTAAATTTATCCCTCTGGTTTGATTTTTGGGTGGCGTTCCCATTTGGGGGGGTTTACCCGGGCTGTTGACTATTTTCCCTTTTGACGGCCCAGCCTTTAGCAGCGCGGGGGGCTGTGCCCAGTTGCCGTTGCCGCCTGGGGGAGATCAAGCAGGAGGGGCAGTGGGTGGGGCCTTTAGGGCTCATGTACCCCTTGACTGACAAAAGTCATTTATTTTGCCCCGTCATCAGATAAGAAGTGTTTCACGCAAGCCGGCCTGTCAGCTCCTGGGTGGGCAGTGGAAGCTTTTAGGGAACAAGGGGGGGTTTTGAAAAGGTAGCTCTCAGAGTTTTTACTTTTTTTTAATCACTATTTTTAGAAAATGTTAAATACCCATTTTGGAGTTCCCAAGTAACATTACATGGGGCAAAAACCCCCTTTAAAAAATCCTGGAGTTGTGTGGCTTCATCACCGATTTCCCCAGGGGATTGTTTACAATGAAGCGGTTATCAGTGTGGGATGTGACATTCAAAGCTCAATGGCCACCTCCACAATTGTGAGGTGCTGTTGATGATTTTTAAGGTGTTGTCTTGGTTCATGTGTCAAAAATTTAAATCCCAATTCAATTTTCCTTAAATTTATTGGGGGGGATTCAGGGGGCAAACACCGGTTTTGAATTTTGTCATTTAAATTCTTGTCAGAGATCAGCAAGTTGTGCAAAAAAGGGCTGAAACACTGAACGTTGGAATGTGCATTAAGTTTAGAGGGAGTATTTTAAATAAGTATTGAACTGTCAAAAATTTCCCAGGTAAATATATTTTAAAGGTCTATTGACATGAAAGTCCCCTCAGATGTTGGTAAAAAAACCCCTCCAATCCACACAGCAAAAAAAACCATAATTCCATAAAATATGTTAAGTGTAATAATGAAAATGAACAGAAAAATATTGAACAGGCTTACTGAAATGTATTCAATACTTTGTACAAAAAACTTTGTTGGTCTCTTGCATGGAGAAACTAGTCGCATGCATTGCTTAGATGGAATTTTTGCTTATTCTTCCATACAAACATTCTTCAAATCCTGAAAAGGGTTCCCTGGGCCCCTATAACTAGAGCTTTAGTTCCCCCCCCAAAAAATTTGCTATTTGGGTTCAGGCGGTTATTGGCGGGGTCAAACGTATAGTTAAAATTTTCATTCATCCCTTTCCTTTTAATATATAAAGTTGGGGGGGGCCCTATACTGAAAAAAACTTTAACCTTTTTGTTCCCCTCCAAACTTCACTGTTTTCATGGTGTTTTGGGGGTTGATATGCAGTGCCTTTCGACCTCCAAAATGGAGTGGGGATTATGGCAAAAAAAC
>JAODAL010036311.1:0-41854 GCA_025379985.1 Phyllomedusa bahiana
CTAGTAAAAATTTGGCCCGGGGACAAAAACTTCCCCGGTCCCCCCCACCTGGGTGTGTCAATAAACCTTTTAAGGGAAAAGGGTTCCCCAAAATCATTGGGGTTTTTTCCCCCCAAAGAAATTTACTGTCCCGGTTAAGTAAAAACCAACCCCGGAAAAAACCATTTTTGTATTCCCCACCCGGGCCCTCTGTCTTAGGGGGGGTCCCCAAAAATAGCCAAGAAGAATGCCAAGTCCCCCCCCTCATTTAAAACTCCAGAAACCAAAAAAAATCCGTCAATAGCAGATAGCATGGGCCCCCCCGAATTTTGGGGATCAAAGGCATCCCAAAACCCGTTTAAAGGGCCCCCCCCTGAAAAGGAAATATTAAAAAAAACTTTTTAAAAAGTTTCAAAATAAAAAGGGTTTCCCCCCGGGGAATTTAAAGGGATCAGAAGGGCCCCAGAATAAAAATTTGAACCCCCGGGAAACTTGGGAGAAAAAAAGGGAAACCCAAAGGGAAAAAAAGGGAACAAAAAAAAAGGGGAAAATAAGACAGACAAATGGGGGGTTAGGGGGGGCACCTACAAAAACCAAAAAGTAACCTGGTTTTTGGAATAAATAGAGCCCGATCCGCCCCTCCCTGGAAAAAGAAGAATTTATTGGGCCAAATTTCTCCAACCCCCCTCTCCATTCTCAAGGAAAAATTTTGGGGTTCCTGAAATTTTTGAATTTCACAAAGGGACCAGGGTAAATAAGGGTTTAAAGGGAATGCCTTTTTTAAATTTTTTGCGTATAAAAAAGCCCGGAAAAAAATAGGCCCATTTTAAAATTTTTTCCATATAAAAAAAAAAAATGTTTACCCTTCCCCTTTTTTTCCCCGGGGTTTCCCCGTCCCCCCACCCCAAACCCCCTTTTTTTAAAAAATTTTGGGAAAAACCTTATCCAAAAAAATAAAAATGTTTAAAGGGGGTTTTTTTTGGGGTTTTATCCCCAAAAATTTTTTAAATCGTCCCTTTTCCTTGCGGCCCCCCTGAAAATTTTAGAAAACCCAAAGTTTTTTTGGATGTTCGGGGGGGGATATTTTTTGGGAAATTTTGAAAGGGAGGGAAATTTTCCAAAAAATTTTCCCCCCCCCAAAGTTTCATTTTTGGGGGGCCCCGGAGGGAAAGGGGGAAAAGTGTTTGGGTTTACAAAGGGTTAAACTTGACCCCCAAAATTTTTTTGAAATTTTGGGGGGCAGGGAAACCAAAAAGGCAAATTGGAAAAAAAACGGGTAAGATCAAAACCAAAACATTAAAAAGGCCCGGGCAATGGATTCCCCGAATTAACCCCTCGCGAAAACCCCCCTTTTTTGGGGCCCCTTTCGTTAAAAGCTCCCATGTGTAATGTTTTAAAGGGCATTTCCCCCAAAAACGTTTTATAGAAAAGGAAAAATATTTTTCGCTGGCCCTTTTTTTTTCATTGACCTTTGAAGGGGGGGGGTCCCCCCCAAATTCAAAGGTTTAGTTTTTTTTTTTTGGGAAGGTTTGTCCCCCCATTGGGGGGAACGTATTAAAAGAAAAAAAGCGTTTTTGAAATTTTGGCCCGTGGGGAAACCCTGGGGAAAACGCATGTAATGCGGAGGAAAATGGGGCCCCCCGTCCCAAATCCCCCCCCCTTTCCTAACTTTTTTTTTAAAAAAACTTTGGGGCCCCCAAAGAATGAAAAAAGGTTTTTTTTGGGCCCCAAAACTCAACCTTTTTTTCCCCATTTTTTTTATGGGGAAAAAAGTGGGGTTTTTTAACCCAAAAAAGTTTTTTTATACCCTGTGGGCCCCCCCTTTGTTTTTTCCCTAGCTACATGCTTGTAAGTAGTAAAATGGGTTCCCTGATATGCCTGAGTACTTAAGTCTGGCTTCGTTGAAGGTCAGGGGTCTCTTCCTCTGCAGGTCCACTAATGAAGCAACATTTTGGATTCCCATCAAATGCCATCTTTTAAATTGGCTTTCCTTTTTGGAAATTAGGATTATTTATAAATGATAGGAGGAGGCAGTAATAGAGTTGGAGATGAAGTATGTGTCTTGCTTTTGTCCATGTGCGCCATGCAGACATGATCAGTGGATTATGATTTATGTGCACGCGTAGTTCTGGATATGGCAGGTGTAGGAGATTAATTAATTAAATATCTGGTGTGAACTTGGCATCCAAGGCGGTGTCTGCAAAGGAGGAGGAGTTTGTTAACCAGTCTCCCACGACTTTGTGGGGAATTAATCCCCCCGTGTGATCGATGTTGGCTAAGTATAAGCAGACTGGTTCTTGGTCTCTGTCCGTTCCAGATAAATTTCGGGAACATGGTTTCCAGTAACTTTAACTCTTTGGGTCTGAGATAAATCGGTAGTGACTGTAGCAGATATAACAATCTTGGAAAAATGGTCATTTTGATCAGGTTGGCCCTGCCCAGTGGCGATAGCGTCAGTTTACCCCAGGTAGATAACGTCTCTATTTGTTTTAGGAACGGGGTTAAGTTATGTTTGGACATCATATTGCAGTATTTGGGAATTTGGACACCTAGATAGTTTAAAGAATCCGTCTGCCATTGGAATGGAAAAGTTGATGCACAGCTCGGGATGCAGGGTCCCTTCAGGAGTAGTGCCTCTGATTTGGTCTCGTTAATCCTGAAGCCCAACAGGGAGCCATATGTACGTATGTCCTCCAAGATAACCCCTAGAGATCTCTGGGGGTGGGAGATGTAAAGCAAGACCTCATCCGCAAATGCAGAGATCTTGAAGTGTCTGTTCCCTATCTGTAAAAATTTTCGAATGGGGTACTTTTCTCCAATGTCCATAGCAAAAAGGGTCCATTGAGTGGTTGAAGAGGAGAGGGGACAAGGGACACCCCTGTCTCGTACCTCTTTGTATATCAATGGGTGTGGGTGGAAGATTGTTAAAGGGGATGTATCACTTCCTTACTTCGGCTGAGTCACACTTCTCTTAGCTTCCCAGCTCTGTGAACGCAGGGGCGTTTCTTCCCCTCCCAGCTGGATGACATCATCCCCCTTCATGTTTTTGGCCTGGGGGCCCCCCCCCCCCCCCCCTTGATCCACATTCACTGTTTTTCTCCCTATCAGTCTTTTTTTAAGAGCTTTACATACCACAGGTTTCATTCAATCAAACTGAGCACGATTCCTCTCCAGCTGAGATGTATTACAGTTTCTAAGAACGGCACAGTCTGCGTGTATCGGGGGAAATTTGGACAGGGTCAAAACTTCAGTTTTTCATTTACAATCTGCTGCAGCTTTTTTCTGCTGGGTGTGGAAACAAAAATTACCCCCCCAACTCTGGTCAGACACACGCCCCGGAATCGACCCAAAACAGAATGAAAAGACTCTCAGCTAGTGAATTGCAAGAGGAGGGATCGGGGGGGGTTTAGACCCACACGGTATCATGAAATAAAAACACAAGGGTAAGGGACACTTGAAACAAGGGAGCTTTGCTAATGACATCCCAAATTTCAAATTTTCTTGTTTTTATGTCCCCTTATTTGAAGCCCTTTAATGAAAACGATAACACCCCTTTAAGTGGTAACCGAGTTAGTTTGGTTTAGATGCAGGAAAAATAAGAAGCGTTCCCCAAATCCTCTGTATCTGAGGCATGTGTTGAGATAGGTCCATGAGACAGAGTCGAAAGCCTTTTCTGTGTCAAGGCTAAGGAGCATGGTCACTGGTCAGGATTTATCCAGGTATTGTCTAGTTGTGGCTATTGCCTGTCTGACACCTGCTCCTTTGTCCCTGCCCCACCTCTGCCTTCCCTCACACTCTTCTCCTTTGAAGTGCACTTGTCCGCATCTACGCCCCCTCCGACCTCCAAGTGGTGTGTTCTACCGACCGCCAGGCCCTCCCACTGCCTTTCTTAAACCATTTTGCTTCCTGGCTTCTCCACTTTCTTTCCACCGAAATCCCCACTATCATCATGGGAGACTTCAACATCCCAATCGACACCCCCCACTCTGCTTCCAACAAACTCCTCTCACTCTGCTCCTCCTTCGACCTCTCCCAGTGGACCTCAGGAGCCACTCACAAAGATGGACACACACTGGACCTCATCTTCACCCGCCTCTGCCCCCTATCTGACTTCTCAAACTCCCCCCACCCCATATCTGACCACAACCTCCTTACCTTCTCTACCATCACCACCCCACCTGCTCCTCCTGTTTCATATCCAGTACGACCACGCAGGAATCTACAAAACCTCAACCCTCACACACTCTCTGACTCTCTTGTACCTCTTTCCACTATCTCCTCACTCACTGACCCAGACAAGGCCACCACTTTCTACAACCATACAATCACCACTGCCCTTGACTCAGTCGCTCCTCTCACACACAACAGAACCCGTAAAATCAACAGACAACCCTGGCACACAGACTCTACCAAACAGCTGAGGCGAGCTTCCAGAGTTGCCGAACGCCGCTGGAAGAAAACTCACTCCATTGATGACTTTGCCTTATACAAACACTCACTGCAGACATTTAAGTCCGCACTCGCCTCAGCCAAACAGGACTATTTCACCACTCTCATATCCTCCCTGTCTCACAACCCCAGAAAATTATTCAAAACCTTCAAACTCTTTCCCGTCCACCAACAACCTTTCCTCCCCCATCCCTCCTTTCAGCAGATGACTTTGCCATTCACTTCCTCCAGAAGATCTACCACATCAGAGAAAGCTTCAGCCCGCAGTCCCCACCACCCTCCCCTATCCTTGCAACCTGCTCTTCCCCCTTAACTTGCTTCCCCACGGTCACTCATGACAAGCTCTCCTCCTTACTGTCCAAATCCAACCTCACTACCTGTAGTCTTGACCCACTGCATCCTCAAACTCATCCTGACCTCGGAGCTTCTATCGTCCCTGCCTCACATCTCTTCAACCTATCGATAAACTCTGGCCTCTTCCTTCGCCTTTAAACATGCTACTATCATCGAATCCTAAAAAAAAAACAACCCTTGACCCCTCTTCTCTGTGTCCAACTATACGCCCCATCTCACTGCTCCCTTTTGCTTCAAAATCCTCGAGCAGCACGTCTATCTTCAGCGTCCTACCACCTCTCCTCCACTCTCTTCTTGACCGCTACAATCTGGTTTTACGCCCCACCAATCTACAGAAACCGCCCTAACCAAAGTCACTAATGACCTAGTTAACTGCTAAAGCCTCATGCCACATACTCTGTGCTCTCTCTTAGACCTGTCCTCTGCTTTGACACTGTGACCATTCCCTCCTGCTACAAATCCTCTCCTCCCTCGGCATCACAGATTGGCTCTTTTCTGGAATCTCCTCCTACCTCACTGATGGATTTCAGCGTCTCTCATTCTTGCTCCACTCCTCCCCCGGCCACTCGTTTGTCGGTGTCCTCCAAGGGTCAGTCCTGGGGCCCAATACTTTCTCCAATCTACACTCTTGGCTCGGCCAGCTCATTAGCATCACACGGCTATTCTACTACCACTGTATGCAGATGATACCCAACTCTACATCTCCGGCCAGATGTCACTTCTCTACTCTCCGGATCCTGATGTCTGTCTCCTCATTCTCCCTTCTTCTCATCACGTCTCCTAAAAACTAATTCTAGAGAAAACGGAACTCATCATCTTTCCACCATCCAACTCTACCCTGCCCTGATCTCTCTATACAGTCAACGGCTCTACACTTTCACCGGTCCCACAGTCCGCTGTCTTGGGCGTAATTCTAGGACTCAGCTTCTATCTTTTAACCCCACATCCAAACCCTCGCCTCTGCTGCCGCTCACTGGAAAAACATACTATCGCATCCGCTCATTCATCATCATATGACACTACAAAAACGCTAGGTCCATGACCTTGTCTTCTCCCGCCTAGACTACTGCAACATCTTCTCTGTGGCCTCCAGCTAGCACTCGCTCACCTCAATCCATCTTTAAAACTCTGCGCCGTTTATCCACTCTCTCTCGCTACTCCTCTGCCTCCTCCCCTCTGCCAATCCCTTCACAGGATTCCATTACCAGCGAATTAAATTTCAAGCTACTATCACTTGACATACAAGGCTCTCCATGACCTCTCTCCTCCATACATCTCTGCCCTAATTTCCAAATATCTCCCCTCACGCATCTCCGCTCCTCACAGGACCTTCTCCTTTGCTCTCCCCTTATTCACGCTCCTCACAATCCGTCTCAAGACCTTCTCCGTGCTTCTCCCACACTCTGGAAGCCTTCACTGCCCCAACAATCAGACTTCCCCACTCTCACCAGCTTCAAAAATAACCTGAAAACCCACTTTCTCAGGCTTGCTACAACCTTCACTAAACCTGTCACTACTTCCTTCCACAGACATGTGCTGCCCATCACCTCCTGTCTCTTCCCCCTCCTTGTAGATTGTAAGCCCTCGCGGGTAGGGTCCTCTCTCCATCTGTCAGTGCCATATGTCATTGTTCACTTATATTTGTACTCGTTTGACTTATGTAATGTAATGTATAAACCCCCTCGACTGTACAGCGCCCTGGAATCAATGGCGCTTTAAAATAAATAATAATAATAATAATAATAATAATAATTGCCTGTCGAATACCAATTGTAGAGTGTTTGTTCTTAACAAATCCCAATTGCACGGGGAGTAATAGTGGACCTAACATTGTCTGGAGACGGTCCGCCAATATTTTGGCCAGTATCTTATAATCTTGATTCAATAGGGCTTTTGGCCAATAAGAGCCTGGGTTTGTGGGGTCCCTGTCGGGCTTTAGGACCAGTGTCATTTCCGACACGTAGAACTCCGTCGAGTGGGCGTCTCCTCTATACATGCTGTTAAAGTAGTCCGTTAAGTGGGGGATCATTTCCTGTTTCAGGAGAGACCATCTGGCCCCGGTGTTTTATTAGCCGGGATGTGTTGAATGGTATGGCATACCTCAGCCTCCGTAAGCTCGGAATCTAGGTATTCCCTAGCTTCGGAATTTAATTTCAGCAACTGTAGTCCTTGTAGGAAGGACCAGGTTCTTTGGGAGCTATGTTCTTGGGCTTTATCCGTGAAGTGCCGAGTTTTGTATCTCTCGGGGACTGTTTGTTAGGAGGCCTGTCGATGGACTGGTGAGAGTGTGTATAGATTTGTGTTGGGATTTGGTTTTGTATGTTTTAGCCAACAAAGATCCAATTTTGTTTCCCCAGCGAAATAATTTATTTTTGATAGCCTCATTCCCCCATTTAGCCTGTCCCTGAATGAAAGTTTCCATGAGGAACTTTGTGGAGAGGTATTTTTCTTTGGTAGTGTTTGTGGGAGATGCAATGTACTCCCTATGGGCTGCTGTTAAATCCGCATTTAGTAGGTTGAATTTTTTCTTGCTTTCCCTGTTTTTATATCTGAGGTAAGAAATGATGTGTCCCCGCAACACCGCCTTGGATGCCGGCCAGAAGAGGGAGGAGTCAATAGCATGCTGGATATTGTCATCCAGATAGTGTTGCCACTGAGTCATTAAAGGGGTGTTATCGTTTGAGCTGCTCGTGCTGTTCAGCTAATTTTCTCAGATTGAGTTTGAAATCCAGGGGCGTGTCTCTCCTGTCATCAGGCGTGTCTCTCCTTCCAGGAGGCGTGTCTCCCCTCACTGAAGAACTGTGACATCATCATTTTGTTTAAAGCAGGGGATGCAGAAGGTTGTCTGGATATAACAGCCCTGTAGCCTCCTGGCTGCTTATGTCTGCAGCCTTGAGGCTCCAAACTCCAGCAAGCACCTGTCATATGTCTTAGTTTACACACAACTGAAAGCCAGCAGCTGTTACTTCTAGTGGTGTTCATCCAAATTGTACTGACAACAGGCAGAGATCTTTACTCAACTACAAATGTCAGCTTCAAGTAAAGATCTCTGCTTGCTGTGAATGATATGCGAGTGAAAACAATGGGGGGAGAAGCAAATCAGCTTTGAGAGAAAGCTCTACTCAGCTTGTAACTAACTTGGGCTGGTGGTGCAGAGGTAGAGCAGCAGTAGACTGTTGCTTTTACAACGAAGGGGTTTGGAGTTCTAGTCCCTCACAGGGTCTATGTCCCCCCCCCCCCTAAATTCTACACATATGTAGAGACCTAAAATATATATGTTAATCTCTATAATGATATATATACACATACAGGGCTCCCCTATATCATGTCTCATCCCCCAGAATATGTGCATTGTATCACGTATGTTGGAAGTGCTTGGTGTGACTTCAAGGATAGGACAATATATTGGGGTGCTTTGTTTTTGTATATTAATAAAATTATAGATGTCTACAAATATATTTCCATATCTTTACATATTTTTACAAATTTTAAATAAAAAAAAAAAAACTACTGATGGGGCTTGAACTCCCAACCTCTGACTTGTAGGGCTAATCACCTAAGCACTGTACTATATAAGCATCTTCTACAGACAGTGTTGAATCCTTACGTTATACACTACAGGTGATGACGTCATAAGGAGGCGGGGCTTGCATTCGATCTGAGGAACAGAACGCCTTCTTTTCCAAGTAGCAGCTTAAGGACTGGATCTGTGAGGAGGTTAATCAACCTCTTGGCAAAAGCCCTTTAAACAGCCAGTAATTGCCAGAACATTGCCCCTAAAGCAGGAAGATGTACATAGAGCCAGCAGGCAGCCAATCACAGCGCAGGGGGCGTGGCAGGGGTGTTTCCTGTCTAGGGGCGTATCCCAACAGGCTGAATGAAATGTCAGCCAGCCAATCACAGTGTAGGGGGCGTGTCTAGGGTGCGAGAATCGACCAGGGGGCGTTCTGACCAGCAACAGCAGAAAAAGAAGACAGATTTACAGAGATGCTTATATCTGCTAAACCAAGTGATAGAGGTAATTCAACCCAATTACAATAATGCTTATTTTTACTGTCCCCATAATCTGAGACATGATCTTTGTAATGATAAAACCCCTTTAAGTATTGTTTAAAGTCTTCTGATTCAGCTAGGTATGATGGAAAGCGCCATTTGCGGAAACCCTGAGAGTCTGCTGGGGTTGAGGTTGTGAGGCTAACTGGGGCATGATCTGATATCACTACAGTATATTGCCTATCTCTGCTGCCTCCACCCATGGGAAGGTGTGCACTGTTAGCAAAAAGTAATTATTCTGGAGTGACTGTCGTGTACTGCCGAATAAAATGCGTATTCTCGTGCAGAGGAATCGAGAATTCGCCATGGGTCGCATAGGGAAAAGTGATCCAGGAGGTTCAGGATAGTGGGGAGGGTTTCTTGTTCAAACGCCGTCAGCGAGGTGCAGTCTAGAGGTGGTTATAGAGCAACATTAAAATCACCCCCAATAATAAGGTCATGGAGAGATTTGTCAGCCAGAAGATTAAATAGATGCGAATAGAAATCTACGTTTGGGTGGTTGGGTTCGTATATATTTAAGAAGGAATAGCGATGAGTATGTATGGTGACATCCATCAGAATGTATCGTCCTCCAGGGTCAGCATGGACTTCATGAATTGTGGGGAGAGGTTGGCATGAAATAAGATAGCGACACCTCTGGTTTTGCTGTGGTATGAGGCAGTATAGATTTCACCCAGCCAAGATACTTTGAGAAATCCCTCCTCTTCACTCTTCCAATGCATCGCCTGTGGTTTCAATTGCTTTAGGTGAAGCAGCACTTTTTTGTGCTTAACTGGGGAGTTTAGACCCGCTCCATTCCAGCTTACTACTTTGAGGGATGAAGAATGGAGATCGTTTGTTGAAGCGGTAATGGTACTCATCCTATTCCTGTGATCAGCCAAGGCACAGAGCAGAGCGAATTTTCGTACGGGTGTAGGGGGGAGGGGCCGCGGGACCGCAATCACCGCAAGCAGCGGAGTCCTCAGTCTTGTCACTATTCAGGCGAGCTGACACATACTCCAGGGCGGGTACACAGACACATAAGGGAAAGAAGAGGAATGGAAAACAATAACATTAACATGTGAAAATAATCCTTTTCAGAGTAAAGTTTGACCATATGTGTAATAACCCATTATAGTAGGGAGCAGCAGTTCAGCATCCACAACAAAAACTAAAAAAAAAGGGGGGGGAGGGGAGGGAGAGGAAAAAAAGAAGGGGGTTAGGGAGGGGGGAATTAGTTGACACTTCAGCAGGCAAATATTGAACATATGGTAGTGAACATGGCAATCAAAGGAAAAATATTCAGCATTAAAACCAATACGCAGACATTAAGGACAAGCAGTCATTATGGCAAATCGAAAATGTGGAAATTTGCAATCCTTTCAGTTAATCTGGATTCATGGGTAGTAGTCGTTGTTGAGCGAGATCAGGATCCTCAAAGAATGTGGTTTTCCCCTCTATTGTGACCCTCAGACGTGCAGGTTATAACAATTGAAATTGTATCTCTTTTTCGAAGAGTTTTCAGCATATAGGAGTGAAGGCTTTTCTTTTCATGGTTACACTACTAGAAAAGTCCTGAAAAATTAAGATGGGTGCTTCGTCCACCACCACCTTTCCTGAGGATCTGTAGGCCTTCAGTACTTGTTCCTTGTTCAACCAGTTAGCGCATCGTGCAATGACCTGCCTCAGTTTCCGGTCCCTCTGCACCCCTAGGGCCCCAATCGTTGCACTCTCTCGATCGATAGAGGATCTGGTGGAAGGTTCAGTTGTAAGGCTTTATGGAGTTTCCCCACCAGATACTGTTGGAGAGCATCCCCAGAGACTGGTTCTGGTATACCAACAAATCTGAGGTTGTACCTTCTCTCCCTGTCTTCTAGGTTTTCTAGCTTATCGCGGAGTATAATATTTTCATTTTGGTGTTAAGCCAGTTCCCTCTCTGTCGATAAGATCAATGACTCACAGGACACCATCATCGCCTCTAGCTCCCCTATTTTTTGCGTGTTGTCAGTAATTTGGCCCAGGGCAGTGTTGATAGAGTTTTGGATCATATCTAGGCGCTTGTCCAGGTAGGGGATCAGCATGCGGGTCACTTCTTGTGCCATCGGTTTTGTGTTTTGTCATTGTACTATGCACTGAGACTTGGGAGAGCGGATAGCGGGTTTGTCTTTGTGGCAGTGGCTTGTGGGTTTGAGAGAGGAATCTGTCCGTGACACCAGCCCAGAGAGATGTATACAGGAGAGGAGAAGGACAGGGTCAAGAGGCCGAGCTCTCCGCTACTGCATTTAAATTATCATGTCAATGTTCTTGATAACGTTTTAGGGTAACGAGAAAAGCACAGCTCTGCCAAAGGTCTGTGGGTAATTAGAGTTCAGGGTGAACGTTTGTGTTCGAAGGATCTCTGTGGTATAATGTTGTGAGCTGAAGGGTGTTACAAGCTCGGTGATGCTATACTACGATGAGGTGGAATGTGCCTTGGTCACGTGCACCACCAGATAGTTATTTAGCCGGCAGGCACCAGAGATAGGTTCACCACTACATAATGTCATAGTAGTACAGTTTATGTGGTCAACTGTAACCTGTAGTGCTGCTGAGCTGATCTTAACTATTTGAAAACTGAACTCAGTTGGTGAAGTCTCAACTTTACCTAAGTGCTGTTCGGGTCCGGGATGGATGTTTATACGTAGAAAGGCCCTCTAGGTATAAAGTTGTGGGTTGAAGTGTGGTACAGGCTCAGGTAAGTTCGATCACAGTGGAGTGAGGGGCCCTCTGGTAGAGTTCACCACCAGGTGAATAGTTAGCAAACTTGTGCCTGAAGTATGTTATGTTAGAGATCCACCACTAGATGTCAGCAGAGTGGTACAGTTGATCTGACTTTAACTATTTAATAGCTGGAGGCGAGTAGTGGATAATGAGTAGATAATTATTAAACGCCAGTGGACATCAGTGTCCCTCATGGGGGGGGTTTGAAGAAGGCAATTGCGACCGTTTGTTAAAGGAGGTCTCGTCCCAGTGTCCCAGCCTCTATGAGCAGGTTAATGGTTGTTTTTTGTCCGTCAGAGAGAGGTTGTGAGGCAGGAGCTAAGTGGTGATGTGTTGATCCAGAGAGTCCCTATTTTTTGGGGCCCCAGTATGTGATGAGCTATTAAGGTTCTGTCTCCCAACTCAAAGCACCCTGAACTAGGCAAAAGGCAGAGCTGCCAACCTATCAGTAGGCCACAACTGTTGAGCTCTGTAAGCAGGAGCAGGTGAGTCCTAGGAGGCGGTTGATAAAATGACCGCTGTTACCGCCTTCCCGCCCCCACTGTGGGTGAAGGAGATAGTGAGCCGTTAGTTTCCCGCCCACACGATCCTCTGGCTTTCTGATTGAGTTGCAAGCCGTATTTCTGTAATATGTTTCCCCTCCAAGGTGGGCGCCAATCGCCCGATGTCAATCTCCTTTTATGTTATGTTACAAAAAAGTCCTCCAAGGGGTGCACGGGCCCATGGTTGGTGGGGGTGGACAGGAGGGCAGCAAAGGTCGTGTCCCCTCAGGGTTAGTTTTCTGGGGCTCTAGGTGCCTGTCCCAATCAGCCAGGGGTGACAGAGAGTGTTTTTAGTCCTCCTGTATTAGCCGCAGGGCTGTGCAGTTGGCAAGCCAAAGCTATTTAGGTAGAACATACACTGACAAGCAAAAGCATAACAATGTTTTGATATTTTGACTTTCAGACTCAATATCTCACCATCAACTACAGCTTTGTACATGAGGCTACTGTAATTTTATATACAGTCATCTTACCTATCTTATACAAAATGTAACCTGCAAGTATTTAGCATCTGCTTAGTTCTGCAGATTCTTGTCATTTAACTGCATTGTTACTGGTTTGCTCCTAAAAATCAAAATGTTAATATTTATTATTTTGTTAGTATTTGGTAAATCCACCTTTTGACTTTCAGCACTGCCTGAATCCTGGGCATGCTCTGGATCAGATTCAAGCATGTCTTGACCACAATCTGATCCTAGGTCTCTTCTACATGTTCCCAATGTTGGTGCATACTGGACTTGGGTATGAATGATTGGGTTGACGTCTGAGGACTGTAGAGGCAAATATAGCAGCTCTATTTCATTGAACCATTCCTTCTCCAACCTTAAAGGGGTTGTCTCGCTACAATGATTGGGTTTTAAATAAAAGATCTTTAAAAAACAAGCAGCTTTGCAATATATGTTCATTACAAATGTCCTACTGATTTTGCGTTATCTCTGGTAGTAGGAGTGAATCAGCTCCTCAAATCACTATAGCCACCGACCTGTTGATTTTTCTCTCATTGGCTGCCAGTGCTGGTGACTCATCAGCTTCTCAATACAGGTCAGAGCACAGAGCCCCTCCTGCACAGTAGGAGGCCACTTGTTATGCTTCTGTAGTGGGGGGGGGGCTCCCCCTCTGTGTCTATGTAGCTGTGCTGCCTGGATTAACCCTGTGTGTGCCTGCTCCCTCCTGCTCTCTACACAAATTGAGGAGAGCAGAGGTGAGGCTGAGCTGTGGTCAGTACGATATGACAGCAGTGAAGTGTGTTACTATAATCATGATGTGTCTGTAGAGCTTTGACTATACTAACAGAACAGATCAGGGGGGGCATGTGAACGGTTCATATCCCTCCCTGCTCTGCTGTATTAGTGACACATTGTGATTATAATAACACACTTCACAGCTGCCCTGTGTCTGTTCTGATGGGAGGACAGTGTTTGTTGTTGCTTGAAATGTCCGTGGAGATTTGTATGCTAAGCAGGGGGTATAGGAACCTTTACATCCCCCCCTGCTCTGCTATTAGCATACACCACTTCACAGACCTCTGGCTCCATAGCCACTCATAGATCAGCCCTCTCCCTGCTGTCTCCTGACTCTGTGGGGAGGAGCAACAAGAGCTCGGCCACAGCAGCACAGTGCAGCTGATCCAGCAGTGAGCAGCCACCAGCAGACCTAGGCAGGCACACACAGGGTTGACTCTGGCAGCAAACCCCCTCGCCCTCCCCCTGCTGTTTAGAAGTTACTGCAGTCGGAGGAGGAGAGCTTTCTGTGTGCTGAGGGGAGGGGGGGAAGGGGGAGGAGAAGAGGCAGACAAGAAGCACGCCCCTGAATTCAAAAATCCTATGCTGCCAGACACACTGAGGTAGGCTGAAAACCTATAGTGACAACTCCTTTAACATTTGTTTCAGGTCGTTGTCCTGCTGGAACGCTATGTTGTCCTTTACATACCCATAGTACTCAAGTGTATGAAGTAACTCATGTCGTAGGATACTCACATATAGCTCAACATTGATCCTGGTCAAGTATCCAACAAGCCCATATCATTAGGCTTACTCCACCGAACTTGACAAGATCTTAAATTTCTTGATCCGTTAGCCCTATTCTTCTCAACCCATTTGCACCCTTCCAAGCCCGGTCTATTGACTTTCAGCTCCAAATCACCTGTTTCCAATCTTCCATTTTTTGTAAACTCTTTGCCGAGGCTTCTTATAACGAGATTGAAGTCGCGGCTTCGTCCTCTTTTTTTGGGCCATCATTCCAGACCTGTGTAATGCGTGTTGCATGGTGCTTGCATTGACGTCTATGATCTTACTCTTACGAAGCCTACGAACCGCCTCCACTGTTGTGTCTGTCGTGTTAGAACTGATAGACCTTGTGATGGGCCGACTGGTTGACTCTGATATTTTTTCTTGGACGTTCACCACTTGGCTTTAGAATGAATGGACGGACTTCATTTCATATTGTTCCAGCTGTCAGGGCCTCACATGATGGAGTTTGGCAATTTTCTTGGCTGAGAGACACTATCGATGAGCTGGATGATGCTGCTTTGCTTTCTTGGGGAATCTTACTGGTTTGAGCAGCCATGAAGAAACTTTCACTTGGGAATCAGCCTAATAACACACTGAGCTATTTTAGGTAATGTGAGAACAGGTTGCAATTTGTAGCATTCAAGAAGAAAAAGATTGTCCCACCACCAGGAGCAAAACAGTAACAATGCAAGAATCTGCAGAACTAAGCATATGCTAATTGCAGGTCAAAGTTTTGTATGAGAGCCAAGATGATTGTCTATAAAAGGATGGTAGTCTCACATTCAAAGCTATAGTGGATGGTGAGATATAGAACCTGAAAGTCACAAGTTCAAAACATTGTGACCCATTTGCTTGTCAGTGTAAAATATATTTATTGGATACGACTTTGTAAATACTGTATGCAAAAAGCTGCAGGAAATGGGAAAAAACTGTTTTCAACAAAAATGTCCTGAATAACATTTGTGGAGTCTATACATTTATTCTGAGAAATAGTTTCGCCTTCATCATATCCTGCATAGATGACTTCACATCTCATCTCATTATTTCCAAGCTAGAGAATGGCCTCTCTACACTTACTTGGGTTGGGGGCAAAGTGGTGACCACAGGGGCAACATCTCTAACAATCTCAAGTTATAAAGGAATTGCCTCAGGGACAGTCAGGTCTGATGAACAGTTGAACTCTTCTCCTTTGAAAGCAAGTGAAAAATGTTGCTGAAATCTGGTCAATCTGTTTGCTATGGGAGCGGAATCTTTTCCCCTGCGACAATGCTTTGCCTGCTCCATGTCATCCATTACACTCCTCATGTTATGAGACTGAAGATATGGGAGCAGCAGCACTCGCCGGACCCAATTCCTCTTGCTCTTGGCACTGCATCGAACTGTACCACCTAATTATTATTTTGGGAGTTGGTCCATTTTATAACGACTCCTGCAAAATAGACTCCGACTCCACAGCCCTGATTAGCAGGCTGTCTATATTGCTGTGTATGGGAGCTGGGATGCGTTGTGGTTCTTTAGGGAAAATGGCCGACCTTCCTGCCGTTTTCCTCCTCTCCCCACCAGGCAGTGTAACCGTTTAGGTTGCTGCTAAAAAGGGCTGCCAATGTCCCAGGGTTCCCGGAGTATACCCTGGTACCTTGATCGATGGTGCTCTCCCTGGTTCAAGCATGGTATCAGCACCGGTTCAAGCATAGTGCAGACAGCCTTCTCCTCCTCGCCCGGTATTCCACTGTTGGCTAGCGTAGCTGACAGATGATGTGTGTCGTGCTCGTCTCTGCTCTTGTGTGATCAGCTGGCAGGTACTTCGGCCGTTGCAGGGTTTCTAAAGCGCATGTCTTGGCAGTTGGGTCGCAACGACTCCACCGCCGCCGCAAGTGGCAATGGCAATCCGGGAGGCAGCTGTTTTGGAGCAGGTCCTCAGGTGTTCCGCTGGCTCGGTGTATGGTCTCACACCCTCCTCTTCTTCAGATCGTCCGATCCACGCAGCTATGGAGCTATGTAAGATGGCCGCCACACGAGGCGGCAAGGCGGCGTGAAGTCTGTCCGGACTTTTTTTACTTAGGGGATATTTTTGAGCTCCGGGACAGTTATGCTCGATGTCTCAGTTGTTTTCCACCTTTCTGACCTCTTTTGGCCGGTGAACCGGGGAGTCAGACAGGTGTGAGATTGGTTTTGACAGAGCGCTGTGCTGGAGCTCGCTTAAGATGCAGCCATCACCAGTCATCCCACCCCTGGAAGTGTATATAAAAATTTTTTTTATCTTGAAGCACTTTAAAAAAAAGTGTTTTTATTGTGTAAATCAATATCTATGCATCGCTATCTTCTGAAAGCAATAATGATTTATTTTTTGTATACAGAGCTGTGTAAGGCTTGTTTTTTGCAGGATGAACCGACGTTTTAATTGGTATAACTGAGTTTTTTATCGCTTTTTATTCCATTTTATGTGCTGTTTGATGAACAAAAATCACAATTCTTGATTTTTTTTTTTACGGCGTTCACAGGGCGGGTTAATTAACATGGCATATTTATAGGGTAGGTCATTACACAAACGGCGATACCAAATTGTGTACTTTATTTCTTATCTTTTTTGGGGCGATTAGCATTTGTAAAGAGGAAAAGGGGGATGTATGTTTTTTATTTTATTTTGTCGTGTTTGTGTTTCCTTTTTTTCACTTTTCCCTAGAGGGGATTTGTATCAGTGATCCTCAGATCACTGATACAATTAGGGGCCGTTTACACAGCAGTGGACAAATACCGGCCGGTTTGCCGGCCGGTACTTGTCCGGTTTTGCGGCCGTCCCCACGGCCGCGGGGGGGTGCGGCTTTTCTCCGCGCTGAGCGTAGAACAGCCCTCCCATTGAGATGCAAATTTCCGTCGGAAACGGAGGAGTTGTGTGTCAATGTTTTGTCGCCGGTCCGCCGGCGACAAAACGCGGGCGGAAAACCCGTGCAGTGGGGACTGCTGCACGGGTTTTCCATAGAGCACAATTGTGCTCATTTTCGGCCCTTTTTTCAGGCGGTCTGAAAAACCGCAAACCGGCTAAAAAACCGTCCGAAAACCCGTGCAGTGGGGACATGCCCTTAGAGATCAGTACAGAACATTGTAAGATGTTTGTTTGGTAAATATTGCAGGGGCGAGTTGTGGCCAGGAGAAATCATTATGGCGGTCTGGACAGGATGGAGAAGAAAAGGGAAAAATTCCAGTCATAGAAGATGTCTCTGGTGAGTCCTTTGATGTAACTGCACCGTAGTCACTTAAATGTCTGCAGAGCCTGTGTATCTACCACTGTATGGTGGAAATATTGGTAGCAGTTTAATGGTTTAGATTCAGGCACAGTTTAGCGGTATCTCCCTGCTCTCCCTGATACCCACTTTCAAATGTTGCCAAGTATGGTTTTTGTTGTTTACCCACATGGTATAGCAGTGGAGCCTGCTTAACACAGCACTTGTGGTGTAGACCAGTGATTTTCAACCTTTTTTGAGCCGCAGCACACTTTTTACACTTAAAAAATCCCGGGGCACACCACCAACCAAAATGGCACAAAATGACACTAAAACAGTACATATTATACATATAGTTAATAATATCGATTCTAGCCAGAGATGCCCACCCCTGTAGCCAATGTGCCTCCATTGTAGCCAGTGATGCCCCCCTGTAGCAGTGATCCCCCCTTGCAGCAGTGATGCCCCCATTGTAGCCAGTGTGCCCCCTTGTAGCCAGTGATGCCCCCCTTGTAGCCAGTGATGCCCCCCTTGCAGCCAGTGATGCCCCCTTGTAGCCATCTGTGCCCCCCTTGTAGCCAGTGTGCCCCTCTTGTAGCCAGTGATGCCCCTGTAAGTAATTATAAAAATAAACAAAAGATTACTCCACCTGGGTCCGCGCGTCCCGGTCGGAGCTGCTCAGCAGTGGGACTGAGAGGCGGAGCGTTGTAAGCAGCGTGACGTCATCACACTGCTTACGCTGCACGCAGCTCCCCAGGGGTCTCATCGGCGGCAGAGCTGCCAGCCGAGGAGACCCAGCGTCACAGGGGGCGCGGTGAGAGCTGTGTGCTCCCTGTGACGCTGATACAGGGGAGGAGTCAGGACAGGAACGATCCGTCCCGCCTCCCTGCAGCTGCTGGCTCTGCGCGGCTGTTATAAAACAGTCGCAGAGAGACAGGGGCGCTCCTCCGGGCGGGCAGGGCGGCCGCGGCGCCCCCCGCGAGTGAGCGGAGCCTCGGCGCCCCAGGCGACCACACGCCCTGCCCGCCCCTAGGAACGGCCCTGACAAAACACAGGGCGCACCATAGTTTGGGGAACTTTCCCCGCGGCACACCCGACCATGTGCCGCGGCACACTGGTTGAAAATCACTAGACCATGGAGAGCAGGTTCAAGCCAGAGTCTCCAGTAACTACTACCAGTGTGTGACAGAATAGTCAACAGAAGACTGAGTGACAGTAGAGAGACAAGTTGCTGAGAAAAGGATGTGTGCCTTGTTTGGGAGTTGGGTCATAGAGTTAGTGTTGTGTAGAGCAAAGGCAGCTGCTGTACTGCTTGGCGTGGTTGGAGAAGGTTCCTGGCAGTCACATGAATATGCCTGCTGTACAGTATAAAGCCCAGGCTGGCAAAGTGTAAGATAAATGAGTGTGCATGCCAGCAGGAGACAGATCTCGTGTTATGTGCCACGAGGTGAATTATTTCACTGCTCTGTAAGGTATTGCTGTTATGGAGTCACTACACATCCCATGGATCTGTAACTAAATTCTACAGCATAAAACTCCTATGCATATGTGCCTTTTGTGATACCATACCACTGACTGTAAGTAGAGAGAATTGGGCTTGTACTGTATATTATTATAATATAAAAACTAAAAAAACCCTTACCCTCCCCCCTCCCAAACCCCTTTCCCAATGGTAAACCCGGTTTCCCGGGTTTTTCCCCCACTACCTTTTTTCCTGTCCCCAATAAAGAGGAAATGGTTTAATCCAGGATCGAACCCGTGCCGTGGGGGCCCCCCTCTTTAAACCAGTGACTGAAAACTGGGATTTTTCTGTGTAATGGGATAGAACTAGAAAGCAGTGAACGGTTGGGATCTGGGGATCTTTGTAATGCTCAGTTCTTCTCATGGTGTAACGGGTGCCTTGACAAAAGCCCCAATTTATGGCTCAAAACACCCAAAAAGGGGGCCCCTTTTAAAACTATACATTTAACATTTTAGTATTCATTTTCCCTTTTTGGGATTACAAACCCCTAAACTTAAATGTATTTTTTATATTTAAGTGATGAGCAACACAAAAACAAGGGTTTGGGGAAATGTAAAGAAAGTAATACGTGGTTTTCCGAGTTTTTGAAAATAAAAAAACTGAAAATTGGGGGCCTACTTTTATTCAATCCCTAGGTTCCCGTTCTTTGTTTGAGACATACCCCAAGAGACGCAGCTGTCAATTTCAGTTAAAAGGGGTCCAAAAAAGTATTGACTCCCGGGGTTTGGGAAACATATTTCCCCACCAAAACTTTTCATTTTTTTTTTAAATTTTCAAAAAATCGGAAAAATTTAAAAGTATTTTCTTTTTTACCCAAATTCTTTCTACTTTGTGTTGGGTTGATCCATAAAATTTCATTTAAGTTTGGGGGCTGTAACGTTTAAAAATTTTAAAAACACTCAAGGGGGGTTAGGGGAAAACTTAAAGCAAACCCCCTGTATATTGGTTTTTTCTGGGATGGTATGAATGGGCCGGGGCCTTGCACTAAGTTAAACTTTTTTCTTTTTGGGATAAAGCCAAACAAAGGCCCCCCAAAAAGGGCATACTTTTGGGGCCCCTTTTCGGGCTCTTTTAAAAAGGGGGGGGGTTTTGTTTAAATTTTAAAAAATAAAAAATGTGGTCCCCAAAAAAATAAAAACCCATACTTCCCCCTTCTTTCCCCAAACCCCAGTTCATGGAACCCCTTACCATCACACAATTTAGGTCACATTGAGGTTAAGTTTGGTGAGAATACTTTTTTTTTAGGACTTTTAAAAACCTTTCCCCACCACCCCCCCCACTGCGCTAAAACAGAAAATAAACCCAACCTTACCGCTCACCCTCACTGTGTTCAAAGTGCTGCCCGAGTCTGGTGTTCCCCCAAGCCCCCCACTGATTTAAATTTTTGTCATGCTTGCCAACTTATAAAAGTGGCTCTCTGGAACTTTGGGCTGTGACATACACTGCTTGCTGCCACCTACGTTTTTAAAAAACCACCACCCCCTTGTAACAAAAACATACCCCCTTCAAAACCAATTTCCCCCGCCTAATTCAGGGTTTTTTTCATCGGCGTTTTTTAAATCGTAATTTGGGTACCATTTTACGGGACCGAAAAAAAAAGGGCCCCCAAAACTATTTTTTCAATGTCAAGGGGTTTAAATTAAAATTTATTTAAAAGTAAAAAATACGTATCTTCGTTCAAGGGCGATAAGTGTATTTAAAAAAACGGGAGAAAGAAAACAAAAACTCACCGCTCCCGTGGGAGGGGTCCCGAAAACTGACAAAAAATTCTTTATCAATGAAGATAGATCCGCACTGGGTTAGATAAAATTCTTCAATGCTTTATTTATCCAAACACAAGATAGTGGACATCACACGACAGGGAGCTTGCAAACAACAAACCAACGCGTTTCGATCTTAATCATGGTTTAAACAATTTACAATGTACAAGATTTATTTTACACCGTCTATCCTAAAAGTCATTTCCCTTTAAAAAAAACTTTTTCAACAAAAAATAAAATTAAACAACAATAAGAACAAAAGTTCACACAAACTAAAAGGGGGGAAAAAGTTTTGGCATCATCCCTTTTTCTATCCTCTTTAAAGTAAAAATTTAAATGATCTATAGTTGAACCATTCGGGGGGGGAAGGGATTTTTAAAAATAAAATTTCCCGAAACTTCCCCAATTTTAAAAACGCCCCTCTCCAAACACCACCCCCTAACGGCTTTTTAACTCTTTCAATTCCTGAAAATTTTCAAACAAGTTATACTCCCCCAGGGTCATAAAAGGGAAAAAATTTTTACACGGGTTTGGCCGGGGGTTTCTAGTATGCAAAATTAGTTTTTAATTTTTGTAGAACATTTCCCAAAATATCGTTTTATCGCACTGAAAAGCATTAAAAACCAAAATATCACATAAGATGTGTTAAAAGTTGATAAAAATGTTTAATTAAAAATGGCCCCTCCAATCAAAATTTCCCCTTTAAATTTTCTTTTAAAAATTATTGGCAAATTTTCAAAACCCCCCCCTACAACGCTTTTTCGGCATTTGAAAAAACCGGAAACCCAAACCCCGTTTCCGATTTTTTTTGCAGTTGAACTAAGCGGGGACAAAAAACTTCCTAAACTAGGAGATTTCTACTAAAAATCTAAACCCTTTTTTTCAAAAGCAGTCAAAAGGGCATGTCTTGTTCTAGAGGGGTAATTTATTTTTTATAGTTTTTATTTGAAAAAAATTCCTCATAAAATTTAATGAACAAAAAATTTGGGAAATATCCTTATTTTTTATATTTTTTTGTGAATGCAAAAACTGAATCCGGATTATTTTTCACTATATTTTTTCTCATCAAGCATCCATTGGATACCCCCCGATTTGGAGACGTTCACAGATTTTTTTTCTTCCTTTATATAGAGTTCATTCTAGAACTTTCTTTTTCCCCTAATAATTCTCCTATTGGATAATTTTTTTGTGTGAATGGGGTGAACGAGTTTGCCTGATAATGTATTCCCCCTTTTGTCTTTTTTAAATGTATTTGTAATTTCAGACTTTTTTGCAAAATCAGTTGTAAAAAATTTGGGCCAAAAATGAAAAAGTACGATACCCAAATTTACTGTGAATTTTAGGTTACAGGGGGTTCTCATTTAAAAGTCGGACAAAAGTGGGGCACGGCCCCCTTGGCCACCCGACCCAAATTATCCATATCGTCCATATAGCCCGTACCACACAAAGTCCGACTAAGGGGGTTATTTTCCCAAAAAAATATTGAATCCCCCCACCAGCCCAAAAAAAATTGCAAAAAGGGCGAAAAAATTTTTCCCGCATAGAAAGCACCCACTTTTCAGGGGAAAAATTCCCGTTAAAAAAAAAAAAATTATGTAAATGGTTTCATAAACCTTTAAGAATAAATTCCCTTAAATCTTGGGAACAGTTGGAATATTTCTCTAAAAAATAAATAAATAGAAAAACTTGAAATTGATTGTTGAATTGTTTGGATGTGCGGCTATTTTTCTTTTCCTCTCTAAAAAAAAGATACGCTTTATGCCAGTGGTGCGGGTCGGAAATAAAAGATTCCACGTCACACACGATCCGGGAAAATACTCTGGCCTCAATCTTGGTCCAATACACTCAAGACTGTTTGGAATCTTTCAAAAATCCGGGAGTAGGGGACAATTGGTTGCAACGAGTCCAGCCATTGACATAAATTCTATTCTAGACCCAATTCCCCAAAATGGCGTTGGGGGGGGGGGGGGGGGAAACGCATTTTTGTAATTTGGGTAATGAATAAAAAAATGGCATAACCCGGGTTTTTCCCAATTCAAAAATATTTCTCGTTGATTGAAAATGGCAGTGGCTAGCCCTTTCATTTGGATTCTTAAAAGTCACCCAAAAACTCTTTTGGGTACACCGTAATTTTTTATGTAATCTGTTTCAGATAACAAATTTCATTTACGTATATACCCCCTGTGTTCAAAAAGGACGACAAACCCCCTTTAAAGCTTTTCATGGTTACGTTTGGGTGATTACGTAGACCCCAAAATTGCTTTTCTTTCAAATTTTGTCATTTTTCCCGCCGCCTTCTGACATTTGTGAATGAAAACCTTTACCAACTCCCGCTGTACAATTTCCCTAAACCTTCAATACTTCGTCGTACTTGGATGGTAGAAAAAAGGATTACGGTAAGGGCCCGGGTTTTTTCACAGGGTTATTCCCGACGGTTTTGTGCGCCGTATTGACGCACAAATCGCCGTGAAAAAGGGGGCGGACGGGGGCGGGGCCCGGAGCGGGGCGGGGCGCCGCTCCCGGCCCCAAGAAATGCATTGTTTCGGCGCCCCCGCGCCGTAAATAATGTGCTGTCACTTTCCCCCCCCGGGGGATTTACGACGGGGGGGCGACGGAATCCACTTTCTCTAAAGCAGTGGTTTTACCGAAATGACCCGACGGATTGGCGCCGTTTTTGAAGCGCAAATCCGGCGGGATACGGCCCAATCCGTCGGAAAATAAGCCTTGTGAACGGGGCCCTTAGTACGATTTTTTAAACACAAAAAAACATTTCCTTTTAGATTCAATTGCAAAAAGTCTCTCTGAGGCCCGCTCATGAAAGTTAGAAAAAAAATCACTGTTATTCACACCACTATTCACAACCACATGAACATTATGTATTCCTGAATCAAAAAAATAATTCTTTACCCAACAATTCACGAAACGATTTACTCACAGATAGTCTCATATACATTAATGTGTGGGGGTGCTAATTTAATCCCGAGAAAGAACTGCAATTTCTGATTAGAAAAGAATACGATGACAAATTAATCATTGCTTTCTTCTTTGGTTCTTTTTTTTTTCTTGCTGGCCATCTGGAGGCTGATCTTCTACGGTGCTTTTGCCCCCCCTTTATATCGTTTTTTCATTTTTTTTTATCAATCTTTTTAATATTACAAAAGTCCAAATTTTGCTGAAGAACCAGTGCAACATCGAGTCTCTATTTCTGACAACCCCTCTGAACTATCCCGTTAATTGAACTAAAGCTCACTCGTCTTGTATATTTTGATATTTAGGTTTTTTTTCCCAAAAAAGGGGTTTTTTCAGAAGGATTAGGGGTTTTAAAAATGTTCGTTCCCAATTCCCCACTGATATACACAACCTTTGGTAATCATTTAAATCCCCCTGGTATTTTGACTTTTTATGGCAATTATGTCAGTTCTAATTTGGCACATTCTTTTTTTTCTAAGTCCTGCATTTTTTAGTTGTTACAAAAGGGTGAAGTGTTTTTACATACGTTTTAGCATGGTTTTAAAACGGATTCTTCAAAGAAATTTACATGTCAAAACTTGATCCGTTTTGAAAATTGAAAAAGGCAAAAAGAAACCTAGAGAACGTTTCTGCAGTCCAGAAAGCATATCTAAATACACCACACTTTGTGGCACTTTTTTTGGGTTTTTGACGCAATATTTTATAATTGTAAAAATTTTCCCAAAATGCCTTCTGCCAAAACCCCAAAAGGGTTGGAAAAAAGCTAACTCAGGTGTGTGGCATCACCCACCTATTCAGCATCCAGGAGAGCTGGGAGATGCTGCCAAACTGTTCCTGTATCTAAACCATTACACTACTACCAATATCAACGCCATACATTGACCATATAGTGGTAGCTACTAGTGTACACAGGCTCTGCAGATCCATTGACTCACAGTTGACATCTTCTCTTAATCTTTTCCAGATCTCCCTGGTGACTTCTCCTGACCATGACTTGTATGTGCAGAATTTAACACGCAAATATCTTAGAATCCTCTTTTCCGTTCTCCTCTTATGTATAAACTTCACATGGAGTGATAGGTGGAGAGTTATAGAATGGGTGATAGGTGGAGGTGATGAGGCTATGGGCTGGGGTTGTATTTTGTGTTGGCACTAGTCTGCATAACACAATGGTGGGGGAAGGGCAGGACAGGGGTTTTCATGGCACAGTACATGACCATCCCCATGGAGATTGTGCTACAACTGTGTCTTGTACCCCTCACAATTTTATTCTGCGCCCTGAACGCTGTCCCTTGCACCCCCAAAAGGTCAGATGCAGACAGGGTCGCCATCAAAAATTTCAGGGCCCCATACAGTTGAAGCATCTGGGCCCCTGTAACCCCCCCCCCCACCCCCCCCCCCCCCCCCCCCCCGTCGGCCCCCCCCTCTGCCAACTCCATCGCCCCGTCCCCACTCAGACACAGCCCCCACAATGCCTCCACACACAGCCCCCCACACACAATGCCTCCACAAACAGCCCCCACAATGCCTCCACACACACTGGCCCCCCACCACACCCCTGGTCCCCCCCCACCACACACACCCCCCCCCACCACACACACACTGGCCCCCCCCCCACAAAACACTCCCCCCCACCAACACACGGCCCCCCCCCAAACCACCTGGCCCCCCACACACACACACTGGCCCCCACACACACACTGGCCCCACGATGCCTCCACACACACAATGCCTCCCCACACACAGCTCCCACAATGCCCCCACACACAATGCCTCCCCACACACAGCTCCCACAATGCCCCCCACACACAATGCCTCCCCACACACAGCTCCCACAATGCCCCCCCCCAATGCCCCCCCACCACAGCTCCCAAACCCCCACACACACACAATGCCTCCCCACACACAGCTCCCACAATGCCTCCACACACACTGCCTCCCCACACACACACAGCTCCCCCACACACACACTGGCCCCACGATGCCTCCACACACACAATGCCTCCCCACACACAGCGCCCACAATGCCTCCCCACAATGCCCCCACCCCCAGCTCCCACAATGCCTCCCCACAATGCCCCCACAAACAGCTCCCCCAATGCCTCCCGCACAGCCCAGGGGGGGGGGGGGGGGGGGGGGGGGGGGGTCGCTGGGGCAGAGAGGGGGCTTCAGTGGGGCCCCACATTAACCCAGCGTGTGAGGAGAGGGGGGCGCGCGGATTCTTGGACTGCTCTGTACTGACAGCAGCAGCGTCTCTCACCTCCTTCCAGCCGTCTCCTCTGATCGCAGTCGGCCCCTCCTCCCTCTGCAGACAGGAGTCACTGAAGCCCCACCCACAGGCAGAGAGTGGGGAGGGGCTGACTCCGATCAGTGGAGACGTTGGAGAACTGAAAGAGACAGACGCTGCAGCTGTAGTGACGTACAGAGCAGTGACTGCTGCGACCGGTGCGCGGCCCCTCCTCACACACTGAGCCGCACGGGCCCCTCCTCACATACTGAGCCGCACGGGCCCCAGCACACACACTGAGCCGCACGGGCCCCTCCTCACACACTGAGCCGCACGGGCCCCTCCTCACACACTGAGCCGCACGGGCCCCTGCGGACAGTCAGCAGTGCCGCGGGGCCCGTGTACAGGCTGACCAGATTTTGAAACAGGAGGGCCTGCTTGCCGCGGGCCCCCCTGTTTCACCGGGCCCGGTACAGGAGTACTGGCTGTACCCCCTGTACGGCGGGCCTGGATGCAGACATGATATCCAGGGGATGGAGTTTATTATTGTAATTTTTTTTGTGGTGTTTCTATATTTATACAGGTTTTCCTGTTGGATTCCTGATGGAATCATTGGACTACGTCCAGACAGTGTTTGGTCTATTTCTTTAAAATGGTCAACAAGGGATGCTGTCTTGGAGTATTTATTTACATAAACTATTTTTGTGCTGTGTCGTTGTTTTGTTTTATTATTTAAATTCTGTGCCTCTAATGGAGGCCTCTCCATTACTATCTCTTAGTTTGGTGTCAGTGGAATGACAGAAGTGGAGCCTCTATTATAACAGTCCGATTCTGGGTTGACTGCGGGCTGTTACCTTGGTGTGGGAAAGAACCAATATTGCAGAACTTTCCATCCTGATAGTCTAAGGCTATGATCACACGGCTTATTCACGGCGTAATTGCGGGACTGATTTCACCCGCAATTACGCCATGTGCTCGGCAGCGGGCGGGGGCAGAGGGGTCGGCAGCTCGCCGGCCCCATAGACAGTCATTATTCACATACACGCCGTAAATAATTGGCATGTCACTTTCTCCCTGCTCAACGTATTTCGCGAGCGGGGAGAGGAGACGGAATCCATAGTGCTCTATGAGAACTGTGGATTACTGTAATGACTGGGACGGATTTCAGCCTATAATTTGCGCAGTACATCGTGAATTACGGGCTGAAATCCGTCCCAAAATAAGCCGTGTGAACATGGCCTAAGCCTGCAGCTGCTGGTTTTACCTAGGCTGGTTTTGAAAAATAAGGAGGACTCCACGTCATTATTTGTAAATTATTTATACATTGTTTACAATGGATGCCTATTTTTAGATTTTCAATAACTAAATAAATACATTTTTCAAAAACCCAAGGTACAGTCAGAAGGTACAGTCTGATACTATTAGGATGGGAAGATCCATGGAAACTAAAAATACCAGCCCCCAACCACCCCAGAAGTGAACCATTACATTCGAGGGTCCTTTTCTGATGTATACCCAGATCTTCCCAGTACCTCTGGTGCACTGGGTACTGGGGTAGTTGAGAGGGGTTTAATGTCAGCCATAGGGTTACAAAAATCACAGCTGACTGATGCCAAGCCCCTGTAATAGGAATGGAGATGCATCTGTCAGGTGCCTCTATTTCTAACACTGTAATTAAATGGAAAGAAAAACACTAACACTAAACCAATTTTTTATTTAACCCCTTAAGGACCCGGCGTTTTTTTTTTGTTGACACGTTCGTTTTTCCCTCCTCGCCTTTCCAGAGCCATAACTATTATTTTTCACCTACATAGACACATGAGGGCTTTTATTTTGCGGGACAAGATATACTTTCTAATGGTGTTAGTCACTATACTATAGAATATACTGGGAAACCGCAAAAAAAATTCCAAGTGGGACAAATTGTGGAAAAAAACGTATTTTCGCCATGTTTGTGGGGTTGTTTTGCTTTTTACAGCGTTCAATCTTTGGTCAATACAATGTATTATCTGTATTCTACAGGTTGATACGCATCTGGCAATACCAAACATGTAGGGTTTCTGTTATGTTTTGGTACCGTTAAAAAATTCCAAACTTTTTCTATTTTTTGAAATTTGCGCCGTGGCGCCATTTTGTGCGACCAATAACTTTTTTGTACTAATACCTACAGACTTCTGTGAGGCGGCATTTTTTGCGGGCTGAAGTGTACTTTTTATCGCTAGCAGTTTGGAATGCATGCGACTTTTTTGATCACTTTTATTCCATTTTTTAAGTGACGTAAAATTACCAAAAAATGCAATTTTGGCGTTTGGAATTTTTTTTCTTCTACGGTGTTCAGCGTAGGGGATAAATGATGTGGCGATACCAAATATGTGTAACTTTATTATTTTATTATTTTTATTTGTAAAATTGGGGATTTGAACTTTTAATACTTTTTTTTGTACTTTAAAACTTTATTTCTTTTTTTTTTTTTACTGTAACATTGAGTCCACCTAGGGTGCTTGAACACTAGGTGGCGCGATCGTTAATACAGTCTAATGCATTGCATAGACAATGCATTAGACTGTACCAAGATGGCGGTTTACCCACTTCCTGTCTGCGGCCGACAGTGGGGCAAACCAGGACATGGCAGTGACGGGAGCATTCACAGGGCTCCCTGCTGCCATGTCCGGGCGTTGGATCGCTGCAGGTATGCTGCGGCGATGCCGATCGCCCTGAAGAGCGGTGCACGGCCCCGATCTTCATTCATTCAGATGCCGTGGCCATCTTTGCCGTGGCATCTGAAGGGTTACACAGCGCGGGCGGGCAATACTGCCTGTTCGCGCTGTAACGGCCGGGTGTTAGCAGCTGATACCAGCCCTCTTTATTTACCTTATAAAAAAGATCCAAAGCTGTTCTGTCATAGTCCACCAAATCTGAAGTAGTCCAAAAGGGAAACTTGTAAATAAACAAAAACATTACATACATACACATAGGCTCAATAGCTGATCCACGAAGGCTGGGTGACATCTATCTACCACAGGTGGCACCCAGATTTTCATTATAAGAAAACTGGTTGCCACCTGTGGGGGATTGGATATCACCAAGCTTAAGTAGATAGTCTAAAGCCTCGTTCACACGGCTGATTTTGGCACTGATTTCAGCCGTACTGCGCTCCGGATTTGCGCTGCAGTACGGCTGGAATCCGTCCCAGTAACTACAGTAATCCACAGTTCTCATAGAGAACTGTGGATTCCGTCTCTCCTCCCCGCACGGCGAATCCGCTGCGGGGGGAGAAAGTGACATGCACATTATTTACGGCGTGTACTCACCATGAATAATGAATATCTATGGGGCCGGTGAGCTGCCGGCCCCCCGCCCCCGCTGCACGGCTGCCGGCGTAATTGCGGGGCGAAATCCGCCCCCCCCAATTATGTCGGCAATAAGCCGTGTGAACATCGCCTAATTAGTATTCAGTAAACTAAGTGACGACCATCCCCCACAAGTGCTATCCAGCTTTCCATGATAAATCTGGGTGCCACCTGTGGGGGATGGAATGTCACCCAGCTTTACTGGATGCTGGGTTGATGAAAAGCCTATGTGCACCCCAACGCTGCCCCCCACTGCTAAATGCAGACGGCACCCACCGCAATAAAGCAGGAAATGGAGCCGGCTCCAATCCCTCCTATTTAACTATTTAGACACTGTGATTTCACCACGCAGGGATGTGTGCCAATCCATTACCATGGTAGCTGGAAGCCTTAGACAGGAAGTAATAGAACCTCCCTCTTGGCACATCATTCTGTATGATTTTTTTAATGCAGAAAGTGATTGAGCCCCTTAGTTGTCAAGCACTCTACAAGGACTCAATATCAAAGTGAAAATAAAACAAATGTTTTAACTGTAAAAAAAAAAAATACTAAAAGTTCAAATCCCCCCTTTTGCCATTTTACAAATAGAAAAAGTGACACATATTTGTTACACATATCTCTGTGTCCGATCTATTAAAATAACATCATTTAAGACTATGTCTACACTGAATCGGACAAAAAACAGCCTGAAAGCGGCCTTTTTTTCTCTGATGCAGGACCGTGGTTTTTGTCACGCTTTTTTGCCGCGGTCGCTTCTCATTTTCCTGACATCGTCCATACAATTGTATTCTATGGGAAGACGACAAAAAAACGAGAAGCAACGGCGTATTATACAGCATGTTGTATAATGCGCCGCAGCCGAAAAACGGGCAGAGAAAAGATGAGCTGTGTAGACTGCAGCTCGTCTTATCTATTGCCGCCTGTGTGGCCGCAGGAACGATCAATCCTCTGCGCTTTTAAAAAATGTAAAGCGCCAAAGATACGATCGTTTTCCTATTCAGTGTGGACATAGCCTAACGTGTACGCTAAACATTGTAGAAGAAAAAAAATTCCAAATGGCAAAACTGTGTTTTTTTGTGCGGTCATTTCATGTTCCCTAAAAATAATTGCAATAAAAAGTGATCAAAAAGTCGCATCTTTCCCAAAATGGCCCCCGTAACAACCAGGGCTGTGGAGTCGGAGTCGGTGCTTATTTTGCAGGAGTCGGAGTCGTTATAAAATGGACGACTCCGACTCCAAAATTTATAATAAGTTGGTCCAGTTAGTTCGATGCAAAGAGCAAGACGGAAATTGGGTCCGGCCAGTGTCATGCTCCAATAATCTTCAGCCTATCACATGGAGGAGTGTAATTGATGACATGAAGCAGGCAAAGCGTTGCCGCAGGTTGAAAAGATTCTGGTCCCATGGCAACCAGATTTCAGAAAAATGTTTCACCTGTTTTCAAAGAAGTAGAAGATCAACCATTCATCAACACTGATGTTGCCCTGGGGTCAACGGATTTGCTCCCCCACAAAGTTAGTGTAGAGAGGCCGTTCTCTAGCCTGGAATTAATGAGATCGGATGTGAGGTCATGTATGCAGGATCTGATGGAGGCGATTCTATTTCTCAAACCAAATTCAGAGAATCCACAAATGTTCTGCAGTGTTTTGCTTATATACAATTTTGTTTGTGTCACTTAAAGTCATATCAATAATTCTATTTTACACTGACAAGCAAAATGGTAACTCATTGTTTTGAACATTGTGGCTTTCGGCCTTCACATATCTCTCCATCCACTTTACAGCTCTTTTGTTACATGAGGCTTACTGTAATTTTATTTTGCAGTCATCTTACCTATTCTACATAAATTTGATTGCAAGTATTTAGCATCTGCTTAGTTTCTGCAGATTCTTTCCTGTAACTTGCATTGTTACTGTTTTGCCTCCTAAAAATCAAAATGTGACTTTTGATTATTTTGTTAGTATTTGGGAAATCCACCTTTGACTTTTCTAGCACTACCTTGAATCCATCTGGGCATCTGGATCAGATTCAAGCATGTCTTGAACCAAAATCTGATCCCAGGTCCTTCTACACCATTTCCCAATGGTTGGATGCAGACTGGACTTGATACAAATACAGCTTTTTCTTCAACTCTACCCACAAGTGTTCCCCATGGCAGATTAAAACATTTTTACCCTTTTGATTGTGTCTGTTGTACATAAATTAGCTTCGATTTATTGTATTATAAGGTGATAGAACAGCGGATGTTGACATTTTAACTACAGTAAAGTTATTACTTAAACATGCGCCATGTATGAGGGAGTCAGGAGTCAGAGGTTTGGGAAATTGAGCAGTCGGAGTAAGGGCTTTGGCTTGCCGACTCTACAGCCCTGGTAACAACTACACTTCAGCCCGCAAAAAATGCCCCTCACTCAGGTCAGAGATGGAACAACAAAAAGGTTATTGGTCGTAGAAAATGGTGCAAGTTTTAGAAACATAGAATGCTTGTATTTTTTTTAAGTACCAAAACATAATGAAAGCCTCCATATTAGTGGGAATGCACTGACCTGCGGAATCCAGATTATCACCTCATTTATAAAGGAGAGTGACCGCCATGAAAACCAAACTCTGCAAACACGGTGCACGTACATTGTTTTCACATCTCACCAGACTTTCCAGTACATTCTATGGCACAAGTACAAAGTCCTCATGTCAATGTAGATGGAAAAATAAAAAAGAGCCAGAAAATTATGACCGGCTGTCAGGAACGGGTTAAAAGTCCTAAACCAGTAGACACAGAGGGAGTGTTCCAGTGATGTCCTGCCCCTCCCAATAGGTACAGTACAAATGATGTGTATCAGGCTGAAGGCAGAGGATATAGGGTAATAGTACTGCTGGGTTCCTCCTCCCCTCCCTGGACAGCCCCTTAAGCCTCTGTCTCCAATGGAGTAAAGTTACCATTCACCACACTGTGTGCCGTTCTTAATGGGAAGTGCGAGTCTGCTCCACACAGCTCCAAAGTGACTGTATACTGATCAGGTGCTCAGCTATATCCACAGGTGGGAGAGGCAGGACTTCCATGCTGGCAGCACTACACAGAGCGCACCGGGGGAGGCGGAGGTCCGCAGGCAGGAGGGAGTCCCCTGTCCACAGGCTGACATGGTATGTTCCGCTCCTCAGCCTGTACACTGCTGCTCTGTACCCTGCGGGAGGGGCTGGGACCCTGCGAGTAAGTGATTGGAGACACTGGGACGGGAGCCGGAAAGTTGTGTTAGCTTCACCTGTGTCCGTGCTGTGCGCTGCCCTGTGTGCTACCACCATTGTACGATCCTGTAATGTCACTGACTGCACGTACATGATTGCATAGTGGAGTGTTCACACCGTTGCGTCTGTCTATCAGGCTGCAGGAGCTGACCCTGGAAACTGACAATGGGGAGGGGGAATATTTCTTGTCTGCAGGAGGTGGTGTTCATCACACCTGGCGTTATCTGGCCATAGACCCTAACTACTTCCCCCCGAAGTGTGAGGTCCCCGTCCACCTGCTGAACAGAACAGCTACAAGAAGTATCTGGACCCATAGAGTGTAATGTAAAACATGACCCTAAATGCGCCTGTTACTTCTAACTATTCTGCTGAAGCAAAGTGAGAAAACCTGAGCCTCATTCTTATAGAAAAGTGAGTTTACTTATAAGTGTGACTGGCCCGTCACAGATAAATAGAGACAGATGCAGAACGGAGCCTTCTTTTACATGTATGTACTGGGTCTGTATTTAAAAGGGACCAGGATACAGAAAGAGCCTCTCCTCTATACATGTATGTTACTGGGGTCCATATAATTGGGACGGTGGCAGAACGGAGCCTCTTCTTATACATGTATGTACTGCGGTCAAGATAAATGGGACGGATGCAGATAACGGAGCCTCTCTCTTTTATACATGTATGTACTGTGTCAGATAAATGGGACGGATGCAGAACGGAGCCTCTTCTTATACATGTATGTACTGTGTCAGATAAATTTGTAAAGCAAACGAAGGATGAACCAGCTTGGCACTCTCTCCAAATCAGACCCTGAGGGGATCCCTACTAATGAGAGCAGAAAAGGATGTGATTAGTGTCATTAAATCACGGCATTTTACAGGGTGTTTATCTAGTAATCTTGCAATCTAAATCAATGTTGAAAAACCTTTTAGCCAATTCTACATGCTCTGCCTAAAATTCACATGGGGTCTTTTACCACCTGCTTTTCGGCCATCGTCTCACGGTATAGGCTCTTTAAAATGAGCCTCTGGGACGGTGGGTCAGATTTGCAACTACAGCCCACTTGTTGTCAAATTTGCTGTTTTTTTAATGAGATACAATCAGCTTGTGTATACTCCTAGAGAGGATGTCTGGCCGACCGGGGGGTCCGGCTATAATGTGATGTAGTGGGGTTATTACCCATGCATCCCAGTAATGGCCAGGCCCCTCTCGGTCCTACAAGATTTTTTATGCAGGATACAGTTCTTTTTCCAATGAAAACAGGTTTCATCCTTTTGGCAGTAGAGTATTTACTTCTCTCACAATTTTTTTATGTTTAATAACTCTCAAGTTTTTTAGACAGGTAACAGGAGCTTTGCCATGGGGGACCGTTTTTCGCCATCTCTGGCCAATATTATTTATATGGCAGCCTGCCGGAGGAAAAGATCTCTTTAATATAGATCATCGTTTTGTAGATAGTATCAAATGGTACACAAGTTAACATAGACGGACTTGGTCCTTATATGGACAGGTAGCCATGACTCGGTCCAGTATTTTGTTACCAGTATCTTAATGCACAATAATATGCGTTTGATCTTTACTACGGAAACATAAATTGGAGACCATTAATTATTTGGATGTTACTTTAACAATAGATTCACAGACACAAAATAATTAGTGATACCTTTCACTAAGCCCATGTACAGAAACACCATTTTAAGAAGCTGACTCTGTTCGATCCCTCACATGTTGTAAATAAATTATTCCCAGTAGGTGAGATACTCATAAGGATGAAACAATATAGTACTACCCCTATGAATATAAATTACGAAGAACAAAAATAGTCTGTCAGGAAAGTTAACGGAGAGAGGATACTCATCCAGGACAATTAAATCATGCCACTAAGAGGGTAAATGAATTGATAGGTATAAACTATTTTGAAAAAACATATGGAATCCAAGATCATCTGATAATTATTATCTCACTTTCACAACTAATGTATAGTCAGAAACAATTTAACAACATCGTGTAACATCATCAAAACACACTTACCTATTCTGTACGTTATCCATTTAATCAAGGATATTTTAAAAAAAGTCAGATTTATTACAGCGCAAGCCCCGAGTATAGGTTCCCGTATCTTCCCCCAGTTTTTTCTCATCTATTTCCCTCACTCTGTCCCACCACCTGGCTCAGCAATATAAGGTTTTTATGGTTGTGGACATTAAAATCTGCACAATGTGCAAAAACTATGTAGATAAAGCAAACATCCTTTACATCATATAGAATCAATTTAAAACTTTTCAGGATCCAAAAACCTTATTAATTGCAACACACAAAACATGTTGTGTTCCTTGTCAGTTGTAAAATTTGCAAGGTACAGTTATGTTGGGTGTACTACGGGTATCTGAAAATTCGCATCCGTAGGCATTGATAGGACAATCTTCAATCTGTCTGTATTAATTTTGCTTCTGCTGTTTCAAAGCATTTGCTGAAGCATCACTTTGGTGGGACTTACGCTCTTTCTCCTCGTACTAGGTATAGAAAGAGTTATAGTTTCGCCACGAGGAGGAGGATCACAGTGAGAAAGCCTTTTAGCGAGAGAGGCGTGGTGGATTTTTCACCTTGAAACAGAGTTCGCCGTTAGGTCTTCAATACGAGACAGGACATACAATATCACTATTAGGTTGTCTGCAGGTTTTTCTTCCCTTTTTCCTCTTTTCCCTTTTTTTTCTTTTTTTTTTTTTTTTTATTCTTTCTTTACTATTAGCTTTTTATTTGCATTTGCATCTTTTTTCCTTGTTTATATGTTTATACTTTTTACTATGTTTGTTTTTAGTATTTTTTAAAAATTTTTTCACTTGTGAGTTTTGTAAAAAAGCAGGTTTTATTTAAGCCAAATTTATTTGCACAGCTGTACCTGAGTTAAAGGGTTATGTGAAACCCAAAAAGCGTGGTCCAACCAAACTGCGGAATTAGCTTTTCTCTTTGTGTCTCTCGTTTGGTCGTCCATATTTGGGTGTTTTTGCTTGAAAGCACCCTTTTTTTATTTACTTTTCAATTTAAAAAAGAATCTTGCTTTTTAAAAAGCTTGTGCCCCGGGGGTCTGATTTGGAGAGGGGTGCCCAAGTGGTTCATCCCTTCGTTTGCTTTACAAAAATTTTTTGGTGTAGCGCCCGGAGCCGGGGCTGCAACTCCATGACTGCATCATACCGGTGGACTGTTTTATCGTTTAAAATTTCTTAAAAAAAGGTGAGCTGTTTTCTTTTTCTTTGTGCAGATTTAAAAGGGGGCGGTTTTCCCGAAAAGGAGCCTCTTCTTATACATGTTTGTAATGTGTCAGATAAAAGGGACGGATGCCCGAACGGAGCCTCTTATACATGTATGTATGGGTCAGATAAATTTGGGGCAGATGCAGAAAAGGAGCCTCTTTTACTGATTACGGGTCAGATAAATGGGGGGGATACCAAAAAACAGACCTCTTCTTATACATGTATGTATGGGGCCGATAAATGGGACGGAGGGAGAAAAGGAGCCTTCTTCTTTTAAAAGTATGTACTGTGTCAGATAAAAAGGGGTGGATGCGAACGGAGCCTTTATAATGTAAAGTTTTTTGGGTCAGATAAATGGGGGGGATGGGAAAAAACGGAGCCTCCTTATACATGTATGTATGGGTCAAAATAAATGGGGGGATGCAGAACGGAGCCTTTTATATGTATGTACTGGGGCAGTTTAAAGGGGGGTTTCTGAACGGGCTCTTTTCATGTATGTACTTGGGGCGATTAAAAGGGAAGGATGCAGAACGGAGCCTTTATTCAGATGTACCCGGGGGTTTTTTTTTTTAAATTTTTTTTTAATTTTTTGGGGGGATGCGAAAGGGGCCTCTTTTTACATGTAGGGTTTTTTTGGGGCGATAAAAAGGGCCCGGGTGCGAACGGAGCCTTTCTTTTTTAAAATTTTATGTACTGGGGGGCAGATAAAGGGATGGATGAGAAAGGGCCCCTTTTTAAAATTATACATGTAGAAGGGTAAAATTAAAAGGGCGGATTTAAAAACGGAAGCCTCTTTTTATACATGTTTGTACTGGGGCCGGGTAAATGGGGGCGGATGCAGAAAGGGCCTCCTTTTTTACATGTATGTAAAGGGTCAGATAAATGGGAAGGATTCAGAAAGGAGCCTTTTTAAAACTTTTATGTACTTTGGGTCAGATAAAAATTGGGGGGGAAAAGGGGGTTCAGTACCGGAGCCCCCTTCTTATTCATGTATGTACTGGGGGCAGATAAAAAGGGGCGGATGCAGAACGGAGCCCCTTTTTATACATGTTTGTAATGGGTCGATAAATGGGACGGATGCCCGAACGGAGCCTTTCTTATAATGTTTTGTTTGGGTCATAAATTTGGGGCGGGGTGAGAACGGAGCCTTTTTCTTATACAAGTTGTTCTGGGTCAAAATAAATGGGGGCGGAGGGAGAACGGAGCCTCTTCTTTTACATGTATGTATGGGTAAAATAAATGGGAAGGATGCGAACGGAGCCTCTTTTATAATTTTATGTACTGTGTCCAAAATAAATGGGGCGGATGCAGGGAAAGGAAACCTTTCTTTTACATGTAAGTACTGGTCAGAAAAAATTTGGGGCGGGTGCAGAAAGGGGCCTCCCCTTTTACATGTATGTCGGGTCGATAAATAGGAACCCGATGAGGGAAAAGGAGCTCTTTTTCATGTATGTACTTTGGGGCAGATAAAAGGGGCGGATACAGAAAAAGAGCCTTTTCCCTTTTTCTTTTTATGTACTTGGGGCAAGGGTAAATGGGACGGAGGCAGAACGGGAGGGCCCCTTTTATAAACCCTGTATGTTACTGTGTTTAGTTTAAAAGGATGGATGCAGAACGGGGGCCCCTTTTTACCCTTTTATGTATGGGTCAGATAAAAGGGGCGGATGCAGAACGGAGCCTCTTTTATACAGGGATGTTTTGGGTCCCGGTTAAAAGGGACGGAAGCAGAACGGGGGGGCCCTCTTATATTTTTATTTTATGGGTCAAAATAAATGGGACGGATTTTTGAACGGAGCCTTTATACATGTATGTAATGGGTAAAATAAATGGGACGGATGCAGAAAAAGGACCTCTTATACATGTTTTGTACTGGGTCTGATAAAAAGGGACGGATGCAGAAACGGGCCCCTTTTTTATACATGGGATGTACTGGGTCAGAAAAATTGGGACGGATTTCCCGAACGGGGCCTCTTCTTATACATTTATTTTACTGGGTCAGATAAAAAGGGATGGATTTCAGAACGGAGCCTCTTTTTTATTTCCCTGTATGTACTGGGGCAGATAAAAAAGGGGCGGATGCAGAACGGAGCCTCATTCTTTTACCCTGTATGTACTGGGGCAGGGTTTAAAAGGGAAACCCCCGGGTGCAAAAACGGAGGGCCCCTTTTTTAATTTCATGTATTTTACTGGGTCCCGATAAAAAGGGGGCGGAAACAGAACGGAGTCTCTTACTTGTTTTGTACTGGGTTTAGATAAAATTTGGGACGGATTTTAGAAGGGGGCCCCCTTTTCCCTTTTACATGTTGTTTTCTGGGGCAGATTTAATTTTGGGCGGATGGCCCCGAACGGAGGGCCTTTTTTTATTACATGTATTTTACTGGGTTTAGATAAATGGGGACGGATGCAGAACGGGGGCCTTTTTTTTATAATGTATGTTGGGTCAGAAAATGGGACGGAGCAGAACGGGGCCTTATTTTTATACATGTATGTACTGGGTCAGATAAAATTGGGGGGATGCAGAAAGGGGCCCTTTTTATTTCTTTTATGTACTTTGGGGCAGATAAAAGGGGGATGCAGAACGGAGCCTCTTTTATAAAATGTTTGTAATGGGGCAGAAAAAAATGGGACGGATTTCAGAACGGGCCTTTTTCTTTTACATGTTTTGTACGGGGCTGTTTAAAAGCGGACGGATACAGAACCGGGGCCTCTTCTTATACATGTATGTACGGGGGCAGATTTTAAAAGCGACGGTAAGAACCCGGAAACCTTTCTTTTCATGTATGTAATTTGGGGCAGAAAAAATGCGAAGGGGGACGAACGGAGCCTCTTTTATACTTTTATGTCTGGGGGGCAATAAATGGGGGATACGAACGGAAACCTCTTTTATAAATTTTTTTTACGGGTCAGTAAATGCGCGGATACGAACGGGGCCTCTTCTTATACATGTATGTTTTGGGTAGATAAAGGGAAAGGATACAGAACGGGCCCCTTTTTTATACATGTTTGTACGGGTCAGATAAATGCGACGGATACAGAACGGAGCCTTTTATTTACATGTATGTACTGGGTCGGGTAAATGGGGACGGTTTCCCGAACGGAGCCTCTTTTTTTACAGTGTGTTGGGTCAGATTTTTAAAGGGACGGATTTCAGAAAAGGAGCCTTTTTCTTTTAATTTTTTGTAAGGGGTCAGTAAATCGGATGGATGCAGAACGGAGTCTCTTTTTTCATGTATGGGACTGGGTCAGATAAATGGGGCCCCGGGTGCGAACGGAGCCTCTTATACATTTTTAATTTTACTGGGTCAGAAAAAATGGGACGGATGCAGAACGGAGCCTCTTATACATGTTTTTACTGGGTTTAGATAAATGGGACGGGTGCAAAAACGGGCCTCTTCTTTTTCATGTATGTACTGGGTCAAAATTTTAAAAGCGACGGATAACAGAAGGAGCCCTTTTTTATTCTGTATGTTTCTGGGTCAGTTTAAATGCGAAGGAAAACAGGGAAAGGGGCCTCCTTTCCCTTTTTTTTGGGTTTTTACTGGGGGCAGATAAATGCGCGGAATTTCGAACGGAGCCTCTTCTTTTTTACTTTTATGTACTGGGCATTAAAAAAGCGGGGATACAGGAAAGGAGCCTTTTCTTATACATGTATGTACTGGGTCAGATAATCGGGATAAAAGAACGGGCCCTTTTTATTTCATGTATGTACTGGGTCAGAAAAAATGCGAAGGATACAGAACGGGCCCCCCTTCTTAATTTAAGGGATGTAATGGGTCAGAAAAAATGCCGGTTCAGAACGGAGCCTCCCTTTTTATACATGTAAAGTACTGGGTCAGATAAATGGGGCGGATGCAGAAAAAGGAGCCCCCTTCTTTTACAGTATGTACTGGGTCAGATAAATCGGATGGATGCAGAAAAGGGTCTCTTCTTTACATGTATGTACCCGGGTCAGATAAATTGGGGCGGATGCGAAAAAAAAAGGAGCCTTTCTTTTACATGTAAGGGAAATGGGTCAGATTTAAAAGGGGCGGGTGCAGAACGGGGGCCTCTTTTAATGTTGTACGGGGGCGATAAAGGGGGCGGATGCGAACGGAGCCTTTTTACTGTATGTACTGGGTCAGTTTAAAGGGACGGTGCAGTCGGAGCCCCTTTTTTCATGTTTACTGGGTCAGAAAAATGGGACGGTGCAGAACGGAGCCTCTTATTTTAAAGAAGGGACTGGGTAAAATAAATTGGACGGGGTGCAGAACGGAGCCTCTTTTTAAAATAAAATGTAATGGGTCAGATTTTAAAAGGGGCGGAAAGCAGAAAGGAGCCCCTTTTTATAACCCTGTATGTAAAGGGGGCAGATTTAAAAGGGGCGGATGCCCCGAAAGGAGCCCCTTTTATTTCATTTTATGTACTGGGTAAAATAAATGGGAAGGTTTCAGAACGGAGCCTCTTTTTTTTACATGTAGTACTGGGGGCAGTTTAAAAGGGACGGATGCAGAACAGAGCCTCTTTTTAATTTTATGTACTGGGTCAGAAAAAATGGAAACGGATGCAGAACCCGGGCCTCTCTATACCCTGTAAAGTACTTTGGGGCGATAAATGGGGTGGATGCAGAATGCAGCCTCTTCTTATACATGTGTGTAATGGGTCAGAAAATGGGGTGGGTGCAGAAAGCAGCCTCTTCTTTTCATGTTTGTACTGGGTCAGAAAAAATGGGGCGGATGCAGAAAGGGGGGCCTCTTTTTTATACATTGTTTAAAGTACAGGGGGGGAGATTAAAATTTTTTTGGGGCGGAAAGCAGAATGGAGCCTTTTAATAAATTTTATTTTACCGGGTCAGAAAAAATGGGGGGATGCCCCGAAAAGGAGCCCTTTCTTATACCTGTATGTATGGGTCAGTAAATGGGACGGGGTTTCAGAAAAGGAGGGGCCCCTTCTTATAATGTATTTTATTGGGTCAGATAAATGGGACGGATGCAGAACGGAGCCTCTTCTTTTGTATGTACTGGGTAAAAATAAATTTGGGGCGGATGCAGAAAAGCCAGCCCTTTTTACATGTAAGTACGGGGTCAGATAAATGGGGGATGCAGAAAGCAGCCTTTCTTATACATTTTATGTAATGGGTCGATAAAATTGGGGCCCGGGTGCAGAACGGGCCCTTTTTTTACATGTATGTTTCTGGGGTCAGATAAATGGGATTTGGAAAGAAAAACGGAGCCCCTTTTTTCATGTATGTATGGGTCAGTAAATGGGACGGATGCCCGAAAAGGAGCCCCTTTTTATTTTTGTATGTAATTTGGGTCAGATAAAGGGGGCGGATTTTCCCGAACCCGGGGCCTTTTTATTTCATGTATGTAAATGGGGCAGATAAATGGGAGGTTTCAGAACGGAGCCTTTTTATACATGTAAGTACTGGGTCGATTTAAAAGGGACGGGGGCAGAAAGGAAGGCCTCCCTTTTTTACATTTATGTAATGGGTAAAATAAATGGGGCGGATGCAGAACCCGGGGGCCCCCTCTTATTTTTAGTTCTGGGTTTAGATAAAAGGGACGGATGCAGAACGGGGTTTCTTATTTCATGTTTTTGCAGGCTGGATGGGCCGCCCGGGGGGGGGAGGAAAACCCCGGGGGGGCCCCCCCGAGCCGCCGGGGGGCCCCGGGGAAACAGTTTCCGGGCGCTCCCCGGGGGCCCCTCCGTGCATCCGGTCAAATTTGGGCGCACGGGGCCCCGCGGGCCCGAGCACCCAGAGGGGCCGGCCCGGGGGGGCCCGGGGCTAATTCCCTGACTCCCCGGGGCCCGCGCGGGGGGTCAGGGAGCCCCACGCCCCTTGGGCCTGCGGTACGGGTGTTCCCTGGTTGCGGCCCGGGAAGGGGTTAGGGAAATTCAGGGTGCCGGGCGCCGGCCCCCCGCGGCCCGGGGCGAGGGCCCCGCGGTGGGGGTCACTTACCGGCCCCCCTATGCAGCGGGGCAGTAGAGGGACCGGCGGGTTTGCACGGAGCGGCTGGAGGGAGGAGCCCGAGCCCGGTATGTGGTTTTTTTTTTTGTGTTTTTTTTTTTTAAAATACTTTCCCAAAGGGGGGCCTTCCCCCCCCCCCCGTGGGGGGCCCTGGCTACAAAGGGGCGGGGCCCCGACTACAAGGGAGGTCCCTGGGCTAAAAAAGGGGGTCCCTGACTACAAAGGGGGTCCCTGACTACAAGGG